>JARQOD010006063.1:0-44806 GCA_033576555.1 Oophaga sylvatica | reverse complement strand
CCCTATGTACACCAAGTGTCATTTCATGTCGGGTGCTTCTGTCTTTTCACTGAAGCCGGCTTTACCCGGCAATTGAATCAGAGGATATTTTACTATGTAGAAGTGTATAAACTATACATATATGTGTATATATATATATGTCACAATGACATGTATATATATATATATATATGTATTCTATGTGTGTATATTTAGTGTTTACAAGGAAAGAATGGGGTTTTTTTAGTTGCGATATTTTGTTCCCATAGACTTACATGGGACTTCCGGTATCGGTATCGGGTATCGCCGATATTTTAGTGATATCGGCGATACCATTCCGATTCCGATACTTTAGGATATCGGAAAGTATCGCTCAACTCTAGTAAACACTATTGTTTTTTTTTTTTTTTTCTCCTCTCCTCTTCTTCCAGTACTCCTGTCTTAAAAGATCTGGAAAATGGAGGCCCGCATAAAGGAACTTTGCGGAGTGACTGATAATATCCTTGCAGATTTGCAGAATATAAAGACCCGTTTTTCAAGCCTACAGGACCTCACTAATCACAATTTGCAAGTGTTTGGACAGACTGCCCAGGATTTGCGAGCCAGGATTGAGGTTCTAGAAGAGCGAGTCCAGGCTCCTGCCGTAACCCCGAGTTCTGGGATTCCCAAGTTGCCCCCTTTTCGTTTTGGCGGTGAACGTGAAAAATTCAGGGGATTTATTAATCAATGCAATCTTTTTTTTCTGCACATGCTTCACAATTTCCCACTGAACGATCTAAGGTGCTTACTATAATTATGTTGCTTACCAACAAGGCTTTGATGTGGGCAAACCCTCTGATTGAGACTGAGGATGATTGTTTGAATCACCTTGATGCTTTTATTTCAGCCATGGGGCAGGTGTTTGATGACCCCAATCGAGGTGCAACAGCTGAAGCAGCCATGTTAGCTTTGCGCCAAGGTAAGCACTCGGTAGCTGAATATGCCTTGGATTTCAGGAGATGGGCCCTTGATACCACCTGGGACAGTTCCGCCAAAAAATCTATTTTTCGAAAGGGGTTATCTCCACTGATTAAGGATGAACTTGCTCGTGCCGACCCTCCCACTGCGTTAGGTGACTTTATTAACTACTGCATCCGTATTGATACTCGTCTGACTGAACGCAGGCAAGAGAGATGGTTCGAAAGCAATCGCACTAACCTTTTCCTACCTTCCTCTCCAGCTAAGGAACCTTTGAGTAGGATTACACGGGAACCTGAACCTGAACCCATGCAGGTAGACTCTTTACAACGACGGGTTAGTGATGCACGCAAGGAACATCGTTTTAAGGAAAATCTATGTTTCTATTGTGGTAAGTCAGGGCACTTCATTATAAACTGCCCCAGCCGTTCTCGTAAGACTACTGCAGCACTCATTCATTGTGAGTGTTGCGAGAGGGGATCTGTCAGGTCCGAGCCTCAGGCTCCAGAGAGATCTGCAGCAACAGATCTTGATTTCTCGGACTTAAACTCCGCTACCTCTGAGGACATTGACTGTGTAAACGCTGCCATTTTTCAAGTTTCCTCAGCGGTGTCCCAGCTGAGTTGTAAGAAAAACAATTCTCATTGCTTTCTTTCCATCAAACTCTGGGTTGACTCAGCTTGGGTGTCTAGCTCTGCTATGATCGACTCAGGGGCAAGTGGAAATTTTATGGATGTCTCCTTTGCTCTGAAACAGGGGATACGTTCAGTGAAGAAGGCTACTCCAGTACAGATGGAAACTGTGGATGGCTCCCTGCTGACCTCTGGACCAGTGGATCAGGAAACAGAGCCTTTGAGAGTTCTTATGGGTAAAGATCATCAAGAGAAACTGTCCTTTATGCTTATCTCTTCTCCCCACTTTCCCATTATTCTAGGGCTACCATGGCTGCAGGCTCAGAATCCTACCATTAACTGGGAGACCAAGGAATTACACTTTCCAGAGAAACAGATGAGTCCAAAAGTTTCAGCTTGCTCTGTTCCTAAAGGAACCATGTCAGTCCCTGAACTACCAGCTGTATACCAGGACTATGTGGATTTATGTGACAAGAAGAACGCTGACCAGCTTCCTCCTCACCGTCCATATGATTGTCCAATTGAATTATTGCCTGGAGCAGAGATACCTTTTGGTAAGATCTACCCCCTGGCGGGGCCCGAGCTAAAGGCTTTAAAGGATTACATAGACGAAAATCTAGCCAAGGGCTTCATACGCCCCTCTTCATCTCCTGCAGGTGCACCCATCTTCTTTGTAAAGAAGAAAGATGGATCTCTGAGACCATGCGTAGACTATAGGGAACTCAATAAGGTTACTATTAGAAACCGTTATCCATTGCCTTTAATCCCTGAGTTATTGGAGAGAGTGCGACATGCCAAAATTTTCTCTAAACTAGATCTTCGTGGGGCCTATAACTTAGTCCGTATTAGACCTGGGGATGAATGGAAGACTGCATTCAGGTCACGCTATGGACACTTTGAATATCTAGTTATGCCTTTTGGTCTGAGTACCGCCCCAGCCACTTTCCAACACTTGGTGAATGACATCTTCAGGGATCTCCTAGATACATTCGTGGTAATTTATTTGGATGATATTCTAATTTTTTCTAACTCCACAGAGGAACATCATGGACATGTGAGAATGGTCTTGGAACGTCTAAGACAAAATCATCTTTACATCAAACTTGAAAAGTGTGAATTCCATAGGACCGAAATTCAATTTCTGGGGTATGTACTGTCTACACAAGGAATTAGTATGGATGGAAGCAAAACCCAAGCCATCAAGGATTGGCCAAGTCCTAGAAATGTGAAGGAGGTACAGCGCTTCATCGGGTTTGCCAACTTCTATAGACGTTTCATTAGAAATTTCTCTGAGGTAGTGTCACCTATCACCCAACTTACCCGGAAAGAGTCTAGGTTCTCCTGGACTCCCCAAGCCCAGGAAGCATTTTCCCGTCTAAAAGATAAATTTACCACTGCACCTATCCTAGTACATCCCAACCCCGAGCTTGCCTTCATAATAGAGGTGGATGCTTCAGACTGTGCCGTTGGAGCTATACTCTCTCAGAGAACAGGTGAGAAGAATGTCTTGCATCCCTGTGCCTTCTTTTCCCAGCAGTTGTCTTCGGCTGAGAGGAACTACGATGTGGGCAATAGAGAGTTGTTGGCCATTATTGCCGCCTTCAAAGAATGGAGACACCTTCTTCAGGGAGCTGCACAGCAAATAGTCGTCCTGACAGATCATCGTAACCTTGAGTTTATCAGGTCGGCTAAGTGCCTGACTCCTCGCCAGGCTCGCTGGAATCTTTTCTTAAACCAATTTAATTTTATCATTTCTTATAGACCAGGATCGCGCAATGGAAAGGCTGATGCACTCTCTAGGATTTACTCAGCAGAGACACGTCCAATTACTCCTCCTAAGACTATTCTTCCTGACTCTAGATTCCTAGGAGTAATTCATAATCAAGACCTACTTAAGGACATCAAGGAAGCATACCATGCGGATTCCTTTTTGGCACAACCCCCAAGGGACGTAAGTCTTGTCTTTAAGAATGGTGTGTGGATTCAGGGACAACGCCTGTATATTCCTGAAAGAGTCAGATTGAGAGTATTGCAACTCATTCACGATTCCAAGATAGCTGGGCATAGAGGAATTCTAAAGACACAGGAATTTCTCTCTCGTTTCTTTTGGTGGCCCACTTGCAGGAAGGATGTTTTAAACTATGTCACTTCATGTGAAGTCTGTGCAAGATGCAAAACACCTCGCTCCTCACCAACTGGTCTGTTACAACCTCTTCCCACCCCGTCCCGCCCGTGGGGATCCATTTCTATGGACTTCATTGTGGAGTTACCAACCTCTCAAGGGAAGAACACCATTCTAGTGGTGGTTGACCGTCTAACAAAGGCAGCTCATTTTATCCCTTGTGTCGGCTTACCCACTGCAAAACAGACATCAGATTTGATGATTAAAGATGTGTTTCGCTTACATGGAGTACCGGATGAGGTTATTTCGGATCGAGGGGTGCAATTCACTTCTAGGTTTTGGCAAAATTTCTGTGCAGCATTGGACATTAAAGTAAACCTTTCTTCTGCTTTTCATCCCCAGACTAATGGACAGACCGAACGAACCAATCAAACCCTGGAGCAGTATCTCCGCTGCTTTATCTGCCACCTACAGGATGATTGGGTGGATCTACTTCCATTAGCTTAGTTCTCGTATAACAACTCTCAGAGTGCCTCCACTAAGCAGTCTCCTTTTTACTCTAATCTAGGTTATCATCCTAACATTCTACCACGATTTCCCATAGAAACGCCTTTACCAGCAGTGGCTGAAAGAATCACGTCTTTACAGAAGAATATGGATCTTCTAAAGGAGAATCTGGAATCGGCTCAGGAAAGGTACAAGAAAGCAGCAGATAAATTTCGTAAACCTGCACCAGCTTTCAAGGTAGGAGACTTGGTCTGGCTGTCAACCAGAAATCTTAAGTTAAGGATTCCATCGTCTAAGTTGGGACATAAGTACATTGGACCCTATAAAATCAGTAAAATTATAAGTGCCGTTGCTTGTCGTCTTCAACTGCCCAGAACTATGAGAATTCACCCTGTCTTTCATGTATCCCTACTAAAGGCTGCGACACCCAATACGTTTCCTGGACGTTCTTCTCCTTGCCCTGACCCAGTGCTAGTCGATGGTCAGGAAGAATTTGTGGTGGAAAGGATTTTAGATTCCAGGTTGTATAGAAATCAGTTACAATATCTGATTAAATGGCAGGGCTACCCAGTGGAGGACAACTCATGGGAACCAGTCAATAACGTTAATGCTCCTCGCTTGCTCCATCAGTTTCATCAGAGGTACCCACACAAGCCTGGCCTGAGGTCATCCGGAGGTTGTCCCTAAGGGGGGAGTAATGTAAGGTTCTGTGTACATGTTCCTGAAACTCAGTTTGTTCGTCAGCCATTTTACTTTCTGTCTTGCTGCAGCTATCTTGCCCTCAGTCAAAATGGAGTTTCCAGCTTGCATGTTCCCGCCCTGATTCTCTCCTTTTGCTTCTTAAGCAGCCACAGCTGAGCAATCAGTGCTTCAGAATCTAGCCTGCAGTGAACCTGTGACCTGACTCCTAAAGCCTTGGACCTTGTACTCCAGCTATTCCTACTGAGGAACTCTGAAGCACTTGTGGACTCTGAACCCTGCTCTTTGAAAGACCCACGTTTGCATGGACTTACGGTAACAGAGAAGAAGATCCTGAACCTGTTGTGGAGAGTGATTGCTGAGCTTAGATTACTCTGGCCTGCTGTGTCTCCTGCTTCTGTGTCTGCAAACTGTGTGACTATTTTTGCCAACTTGTATGAAGTAATACAAGACTTTCTATATCAAACCTGTGTCTCATGTATTTTCATCGCACCCAAGCACAAGACGCTATATGAACTGTACTACATACATTACATGGATCCTGGTTGTCCCTGTTGGGCAGAAGCCCATCTTTCACCCTGGATCCCCTTGACCTATATGTTGCGAACATAGCCTATACATCTGATGAAGAGTTTTTCCACTGAAATTTTACATAATCCTGTACTTACCGCGATGTAACCATTGAATATGAAATAATGTCAACAACTCTCAGCTGAAGCCTCTCCACTTGCCTTCAGGTATGCAGTTCCTTCACTCTGCCTACTATTGATTAATAAATGATGTTTCACCAACCATCCAGCAACCATCCATGGCCAGCTTTAGACACAGAGTGATGTATTTTATACACTGCATTGACTTCATGGTTCAGCTTTAGAATTTAACACAATTTACATGTAAACCAAAATGTGTAAACAAATTGAGCAATAATCTAGTAATTAACTAAAATGTTATAATAATAAGAAAATACTTCAATGGTTTTGTCAGTTACTTCGGATGTAATATCTCTGCTAAATAGCTATATCTATGCAAATGGCCTAGACCTACCAACATGAATCTGCAAGCGGTCATGTTGACAACCGCTTTCCTGAGTGGCAACATGAAAGTAGAGGTAGTCGGGGGCTGTGCTGGTACCTGTGATTTGATATCAGGGCAGTATAGCAGACAGGCACAGCCAGGTATCATGAGAACACCAATTCTGTTAACAATGTACTAGACCGGCCCTTCTGGCATTTGCCAGAATTGCCAGAAGGCCAGTCCGGCCCTGGGCACAGCTAAAGATGTCGCTCACCAACATCTGTCCAGCGTCCACCACAAGGCAGCCAGAATTCTTTTAAAAAAAATCAAACCTGATACTTTCTAGGTTATGTGGGAACTCTTAAATGCACAAGGCAGTAAATGCCATTTTGATATGTGTAGATTTGACTGATTCTCTTCGTTTTCGGAATGATTTACCAGCCAGTTATTTGTTAACATCAGTCATGATGTGCTGCATTTAATTGGTTCACGCAGAGTTCATCTGATAATTCTGATAAGTGGAGCATGACAAGAAGCCTTCAGAAGACTTATAAGTTTTGGGCTGCGGCATTTCAATTAATTAAGAATAAAAAAGGAACTTATCACTTATCACTATTCTCTACAACATCTAAAAACAGCGAAGCCGTGTCTATCACTATTACTGATAAAATCAAATATCGTACAGATTTCAATACTTAAAATTTCTACATTGCTGTAGGATTTTTTTTTTTTAAAGTAACATGTTGAAAATATAGGAAAGATGTGTATCTTCGTACCGTGTTAGCCAGTAGATAGAAAAATATTTAGACTTGAGAGTCCTCAGTGGTTGATACCTTTTAATGGCTAACTGAAAAGATGGTAACAAATTGCAAGCTTTCGAGACTACTCAGGTCTCTTCATCAGGCATAGACTAATACAACATCTGAAGAATCACATATTTATACACAAAATAGCACAGAAAAAAATGCAATAGGTAGGACAAGTGACATGAAGCAGAACTGTCATTATGGCAGAGGGATTAACATAAATATGACTAGTTCATAGATAAGGAGTGAAGGTTTTATTACCCTCTGATTGGGGTCTGGTATTGTGTTGTGATGACCCTAAAAGGTCAGGGAGGCAGATTCCTTAATTGTTGTAGAACGACATAAAACTCTGGGATATATTCATCCAGCACTAAGAGTGTCAAAGGTCATCATAAGTTTATATTCCCAGACTTTTCTATCCTTCTCAGATTTGAAGTTAGATTTTAATACAAGTAATTCCATATCTGTCATGCTATGACCGGGCATACAAAAGTGTTTGGCCACAGGTAAATCCATTCTTTTTTCTCTTATCGTGTGGCGATGAGAATTCATCCTTGTTCTCAGTTTTTGCCCGGTCTCCCCACATACAGACCCCCAGTTGGACATTTAGTACATATAATTAGGTACACCACATTAGATGTGATGCAGCTGAAAGTACCTGGTATCTTGTAGTCCTGATGGGAGTTGGGGATCTTTATCCTGTCCGTGGTCATTATAGATGTACAGGTCTTGCATTTCTTTTGTCTGCAAGGAAAGGTTCCTGCAGCTGTTGGGGAGGACAGGGAGCTTCTGACAATGATGCTTCTTAGATTTGGGGCTGCCTAAAACATAGTAGTGGGGGGTCTGGAAATATGGATTGTAATCGGGCATCTTTTTGTAGTAAAGGTTGTAGTTTCCGTGCAGCTCCCCTTAGCATCTCCAGACTTGGATTGTAGGTGACCACTAGAGGCACCCGGTTATTTTCTTCTTTAGCTTTGTAATGTAGCAGGTGATTCCTTGATATTCTGGTGGCTCTTGTAATTTGGTTTTCAATTGTTCTTGGATGGTAGCCCTGGTTCAAAAAAGTCTTTCTGAGGCGACCAAGGTGTTCATCTCTATCCATGGGGTTGGAACATATACGGTTGTATCTGATGGCTTGGCTGTAGACAATAGAGTTTTTTATGTGTTTAGGATGGAAACTGTCCCATTTAAGATATGTTGGACGGTCGATTGGCTTCTGATACAGGGATGTCTCTATTGTTGAAAATAACAACTTACATTAGGTCAATGTGTTCTGAACCATTAAGTCTTCTTCCTGCTGTGAACCAGTTGCGGCTCATTAATTCCAGGGAATGTATTAACATTAATTAATAAGGCCACAGTAAAGGTACTGTGAAATGTCTTTGTGCAGAGAAGATGTAAGTACAAAAAAAAAAATACAATTGAATTAAGTAAATATAATTTGTATCTTTATTTTAAAGTTGGACTTTTAGATTTTATAAAGATTGGGCAGTAAGCAACGATAAATTGTGGCATCACCAGGGCTTGTCAACCTATAGAATTAATTATGTTCATTGACTTGGTTTTTAAAACCATATTAGGTCACTGGTAATTATAGTAATTAGAAATGAGCAAATCAATTTGTAGAAGATCGAGTTTGAGTTGAATTTCCTGAAATTTGCAGTTTCAGGTAATTTCGAAAATTTTGAGATTCTATTTGCAGTTCCTCCCAAAAAAAGTTTCCGTTCACCATTTCCCACAGTTATGAGGCAACAGAGTGAGCTAATGTCATTTTGTGTGGTTTTGTGGTGGGTTTTCCTATAA
This sequence comes from Oophaga sylvatica, assembly GCA_033576555.1. Classification (NCBI taxonomy): domain Eukaryota; kingdom Metazoa; phylum Chordata; class Amphibia; order Anura; family Dendrobatidae; genus Oophaga; species Oophaga sylvatica. Next base: position 36,287 of record JARQOD010006063.1, on the reverse strand, counting down.
TGCCCAACAGCTATGACATCATATCCTAGTTTATCAAGTAGGTGTCCATAGGAGATCAGTGGATCCCAATGGAGCACAGTACTGGTAGGATGCACGACAGGGTTTGATTCCACTTAAATATTCACATTGAAATGAAAAGTATTATTTTTGTGGTCTCTTTCTGTCCTTTCCAGTACTGAGACTTGCGCGCATTCAAATTCTTGGGGAAAAGTCGTCAAATTCGCATTTCAAACAATCTGTTTATCTCTTATAGAAATAGTTCTTCACTTGAAGATTCTGTTTTTTTTTTGGTATTTTATTGTTACTCAGAGGCGTGTTCTTGATTTTAATGCATTCTTTATGCTTTTAATATTTTTTAATTTTAACTGTAATTTACAGGAGTTGCAACCAGCCGGTTGGTACAGATCCAGTTTCTGCAATCCTCAGAAATTTAGGAGAAAGCCACGTAAGGCAATAAATGGACATGTATTACATGGATGAGCCAGGTTAGCCAAAGGGACAGACCCTCTTTGTCAGCAAATTGCATTCTGGTTTACAAAGTGGGGATGTGAACCCCTCCTATGATGTGTATTATATATGCATTAATAAAATATATGGGATATCCTCATGAGACAAACCTTTTGAAGGGAATCTGTTGGTAGCATCAAGCCTCCTAAGCTATATATGAGCATGCAGGTCATAGAAAGCTGAATAAAATTATGCCTTGATATTTGCAATCAGATGGGAAAATAGGGATTTTTGTGAGTACTCACCGTAAAATCCTTTTCTCTGAGACGCTCATTGCGAGACACAGGACCGTGGGTGTGTGCTACTGCCGCTAGGAGGCTGACACTAAGTGAATACAAAAAAGTTAGCTCCTCCCCGCAGTATACATGCTCGAGCTGGCTCTAAGCGAACCAGTTCAGTGCAAAAGCAGTAGGAGAACAAAATAAATTAACCTTAATACAGGTACAACATGTCAAGAAAGCCCACCTACCAAAAAAAACACGAAAGGAGCCATCATGCTAACAGGGTGGGTGCTGTGTCCCCCAATGAGCATCTCGGAGAAAAGGATTTTATAGTGATTACTCACAAAAATCCCTATTTCTTCTTTGCCTTATTGGGAGACACAGGACCGTAGGACGTCCCAAAGCAGTCCCTGGGTGGAAAATTGATCTAACAGATTTAAGTCATAAGTACCAACTGTCTATAGGTGTGTTACCTCAGCCTGGAGAATCCTTCTGCCCAGACTTGCATCTGCTGAAGTCTGAGTATGGATATTGCAGTGCTTCGAAAATGTATGTAGGCTAGACCAGGTTGCCGCCTTGCAAACCTGTTCTGCTGATGCCTGGTGCCGAAGAGCCTAAGATGCGCCCACCGCCCAGGTGGAGTGTGCCCTAATCGCTGCTGGAACAGGTGTGCCCCTGATGCAGTAAGATTCTTGAATAGCCAGGTGAATCCACCTGGCTATTGTTGACTTTGAAGTGGCAAGTCCCTTCCTGCGACCCTCAGGGAGCACGAACAGCGTGTCTGTCTGGCGAAAAGATGCCGTCCGAGAGACGTACCTCCTGAGAGCTCTCACTAGATCCAATGTATACAGGGCACTTTCCACTTGGTGCACTAGTGAGAGGTAGGTTAACTAAACGTCCTGCAGTGGCTCAAAAGGGGGTTCCTGTAAAGCACCTAGGACCAAGTTAAGGTCCCAGGCATCCAGAGGAGCCCTATAGGGAGGTACCATGTGGGAGACCCCCTGAATGAAAGTCTTTACCTGTAGGTTGGAAACAATCCTGCGCTGAAATAAGATGGATAAGGCTGAGATCTGTCCTTTGAGGGAGCTTGATGCTAGACCTGAGTCCAGGCCAGCTTGGAGGAATTCCAAAATGTTGGGGATAGAGAAAATGAGAGGAGGGTGACTGTGATCTCTGCACCACGCAAAGAAGACTTTCCAGGTTCTGTGATAGATCCTCGCTATGGTGGGTTTCCGGGCGCTAATCATTGTAGTAGCTACCTTTCGGGAAAAACCCACTAGAGTCAAGATCCAGGCCTCAAGGGCCAGGCCGTCAAACACAGGGCCCTGAGTTCTGGTGGTAAATCGGCCCCTGGGAAAGTAGGTCCGGACGATCCGGTAGCCGCCAGGGAACTTTGGCAACTAGTTGCACTAGTTCTGCTACCATGCCCGACGAGACCAGTCTGGGGCCACCAGGATTACTGGGACCCCTTCTGACCTGATTTTCCTGATGACCTTCGGAAGCAGTGGTAATGGGGGAAACACGTATCGGAGACAAAACTGGTTCCATGAGAGAAACAAGGCGTCCACGGCGATGTCCTTTGGGTCCTGGGACCGAGCGACAAACTCGGGCACCTTCGCTTTTAACCTGGAGGCCATCAGATCCACATATATAACCCATCTATACTATGCAAAATGACCAGTGTAATATCCAAACGCATTGGAACCACCTCATGTACAGTATTGGTCAAACGTGTGGACATATCTAAGAAAGACAGAAGGCAGCAAAACTATAAAGGAAGACATGGAAACAAGGTTTAAAGAAACACATGTTAAACAAACCAGAATATGTGTTAAACTGTTAAACATTAAACTGACTGTTTTTTACAAGACACTAAATCAGACTGACAGTGTCACTATCAGAGGTAAGATCATCCTGTTTTGACTGGGACAATTGATGTGCCATATAGACAATAATGCCCTCTACTTTTTCCTCACTAATACGCTGAGGTTGGCGTTTGATAGTACTCCTGACCAGGCAGCTGGTGCCAGTGGTGGTGGTGTTACTGCTGCTGCTAGTCGCTTCCACATTCTTAGTCGTGGTAAGAGTTTTTCTTTTACACTATTGTGTAAATTTTCATTACCAATTTTTCCTTTACCATATATTTTGCACAATGCTGTAATTAACTTTTGACAATCTTCTCAACCTCAATTTTTCAATACTTCCAAAAAAAGATGTAGCAATACATGCTATGAAAGTAGATACATGTACAAAAAGCAAGATATGGCAGCTGTCATGACTCAGTTGTTGGGTGACCCAGGACCAGGGGCTCCTTCCCTGTCCCTACCGCTAGGGGTGCCCTAGCTCGCTCTATATCCTGTGTTACTTCTGAAGGTGAAGATGCCGGGGCCACGTACCTTGCCTTATTTATCTCCTGTATTGGCCTTCCGTCTGTACCCTTCCCTCACCCAAGGAAGAGGGGAGCAGCTGTGCACAGCAGTACACCAACCAGACAAACAAGGCAACACGAACAAGGGCAACTGAAAATACCAGGCATATTAACTCACATGTAAAAAATGAATGCATTGGGAAGAGGAGGATGGGGAAAAACCAAAGTAGAAGGAAAGGGAATTTTCACACTTGTAAACCAAAGCAACCGTCACTGATAACTCCTCCAGACTCCTTCTGATATAACCACTAAACAACTATCCTCCCAGCCATGCAACATAAGCTAGCTCTGATGATGTGTGTCTGTCAGGACCCAGATTATATAGGTGATAGGAATGGCTAACCGTGCTCAGCCGAGAAGAACCTAAACTCCCAGATCTGCCAACATGGCTGATTAACCCCTGTACTGCCAAAAGAAATTAACACCATTTAAAAAGAAGGTGAAGTGCTTCTTTTCAATGCAGGAGTAGGAGCAATCAGATGCTGCAGTCTTCTGGTTCTTCTCTGTTGCTGTAACCCCGTGATAGCAGCAGGCCACATTATAGATGTGGCCTATATGGTTGTCAAATTGGACTTGCAAAACAGATGTGGAAAACAGACATGCACAATTATATGTCTGCATTTAAGAAGAAAAAAAAATCTATTATTTTAATAAAATTCATCTTCTTTCCAATTACTATATATACTTGTATATAAGCCAAGTTTTTCAGCACTTTTTTGTGCTGAAAACGCCCCCCTCGGCTTATACACGAGTCACTGTGACAGAAGTTGATGGGGAAGGGGGAGCAGCGGTGCAGCGGGTCACAGGAGGCAGGAGTCGGCATCTGCAGCTAAAGCACTGGCAATGAATATTCATTTTTTTTATATTGCGCACACAGTTACAGCCGCAGCCGCCGGCTTCCAGCAGCTCCTGCTGCCAGCCGATCACGGGTGCCCGCTCATTAATGTAATGAATATTCACCTCTCTCCACTCCCGAGTAGAGAGAGGTGAATATTCATTACCTTAATGAGCGGGGACATATGATCGGCCACCCACAGGAGCTGCTGGCACCAGAACAAGATGCTGTGAGGGCGCGCAGGAAAGGAAAGTAGGATTTTTTTATGCTTTTCTCATGGGTGTCATACGTACAAGGATAGGGATGAGGAACCATGCAGACAAGGATGGGAATAAGGAGCCATGTAGACAAGGATGGGAATAAGGAGCCATGCAGACAAGGATGGGAATAAGGAGCCATGCAGACAAGGATGGGGATAAGGAGCCATGCAGACAAGGATGAGGATAATGAGCCATGCATACAAGGATGGGGATGAGAAACCATGCATACCAGGAAAGGGATGAGGGGACAATGCACACCTGGCTTATACTCGAGTCAATAAGTTTTCACCGTTTTTTTTGTGGCAAAATTAGGTGCCTTAGCTTATACTCAGGTAGGCTTATACACGAGTATGTACGGTAAATGACATGAAAAGAAATGCTAAGTAGATACATGTCCAAAAATCCAACACCTGCAATAGGTTGTTACTCTATTGGTGTGGTGTGTACAGATGTAAAATGTGACTATTATAAAGTGCAAAAAAAAGTTGACACTTTATGGGGTAGAATGTCGTAGTTAAATGTCTGGAATTTGAGAAATTTTCTTTTGTATTTTTCAAAAAACAATTATTACCCCATTTGCAGAAAGGATTGCACAAGAATTGCAAAAACTCAGTGTTGTCACTTCTCACAAGCAACCACACAGTCTTTGACACCGATTTCACACTTTTTTTCTGTAAAAAATATTGTGCAGCCTTGCTGCTGCTTTCTAGAGAATTATGAATAAAACAAAACAGGGGAATTGTAATTCAAACAAGACAGCAGCACAGATGCCAGCTACACCATATCACTGATCAATCACGCTGAGGTTAGTGCTGCTGCTGCTGCTGGACCTCTCCTATCTCTCCTCACCTATCAAACAAATCTCTGTATTAGGCCTCATTCAGAATTCCATGAATCAAGTACAAGTTTTATCTGAGTTTACCACAGACAGAACACATACCCATTATAATCTATAGGGCTGTTTTTTTGTGTGAATTGAGGGGTTAACAGAAAATCAAGGAAGTATGTTGATTTTCGTTCTGAGTCTTTTATCAAAATTACACATACAACTCTATTGATTTGTAGAAATAACGTACAGCATACTGATGGCCTCAGTGTGCACTGTGTGTGCGCTCCATGATTACCATTGTAATGAAGTAGAGAAGTGTTGCAGTTTATTGCTTTTTGATATCAGTAAAAAAATGACTGATGAAACACTGATGGTAAAAGCTGACACACTGACAAAATAGTGATGAAACTTGAATCCAAAACATTGATGAACAACCATCCATGTTTTTGCTTACGAGAAAAGTCACAAACTACTACACTTATCTTATTCACTGCTTCAATTTTACAACATATGACTGTCTGGAGTATTTGACCAATGTTTTAGGGTTTTTCATCCTATCTCTTTTGCTGAACTCTTTGAGCTATTACATCCTTGCCCTGTTCTAAATCACCCTTAAATGTCTGCTGGATTCCCTGCTTATGCTACAAAACAGTACATTTAGACTGCATTACTGCAATATAGAATATACTTATACAATGATGGTACTTAGCTCACAATGAGCCACTTCATGTGAGCCCACCAGCCATGACAAGGCATACCTTTCTTTTACTTACTGCAGTATAGAATATACTTATACAATGAAGGTGCTTAGCACACAATGAGCCACTTCATGTGAGCCCACCAGCCATGACAAGGCATACCTTTCTTTGATGGTACCCTAAATCTAATATTTATGAAGCATTCCTCCCCAGGATTAACTTTGTAGGCTTTTTGCCAGGGAGAGACTTGTTTGATAAATATTAGATTTCCGGTCCCATCACAGAAAGCTAAGCCTTGTTGTGGCTGATGAGCTCAGATGAATTGGCTAATTTGTACGCTAAGGGCCTTCATTGTATAATTTTGATCTGTATAGTAGAGATACAGTCTAAATTTCATATATTCAATGTTTGCATACATCATAGGGCATACAAAGGGCTGTTTGTTAGGCTATTATCCAGGCAATGAAAGTTTGACCTGATAATATTACAGGTTATGGGCATTAGATTCTGTGATGGGTCATTGATCCAGGGAACTCATCTGATTGCTGTTTGTGAAGTCCGCAAAATATTTCACCCCTAAGATTGGGCAATTAGCATCTGCTCATGGGGTCGCTGCCTTATTCTGCATCAACATGTTAGGCTATAGGTAGAACTTTATGGACTTATGTCTACTTTCAACCTTATAACTATGAAACTAGGGATACACTTTTAATGTCATAGCTGATCAATATATCTCTAACCACACATTAATGTTATTGTAAACATACACTAAAATATAAATTCACAGTATGAAATTAGAGTATATCAAAATTTCACTTTCAGAAAAGCGAATTAACTGCCTTCGATTTCTCAGCTTGAACACCACCTTTGAAAACAGAAATTTTTGCGCATCTGTTAGCTTTAGTTAAAACAATTGTTTTGTTTGAAAGGCTTCCTATGGGGCTGGAAAATGGAAACAATTTGAGTTAGCTAAAATAACAGATTAAGGAAAATAACTGGAAGTGACTTGAGGAGCATAGAGCGGAATCATTTTCCCAGGTCAGCCGAGGGACTTTATGCGTCTATTGGAACTATGCTTGTTAGCTCAGAGAAATAATGCTCTATTATAGAGTATGTTAATTACAAAGTGTTCATACTTCATATATACCTTAAAGAGACCCTGTCAGCACAATTTTGTAATGTAAAGTAAATACATGGCTGTAATGGCTCTCTATTACAGATTAAATTAATAACTTTGGTGAAGAAATCCACTTTGTGGTTCTTCTTTAATCACAATTTGAAGTTTTCTGCTAATTAGATTACGGTGCACAGGGGCCGGACTGTGCACTGGGTCTTCTCCTCCCGGTCTGTGATTCCCAGGCCCCTCCGCCTGCCTCTGGTTTGTGAATGACCTGTCTCCTCTGTATGAAATCTCGGTAGTGACCTGTCATTCAAAGACCAGAGGGGCCAGGGAATCACAGACAGGGAGGAGGAGACCCAGTGCACAGTCCGGCCCCTGTGCACTGAAATCTAATAAGCAAAAAACTTCAAATGGTGATTAAAGAAGAACCACAAAGCGGATATGTTCACTAAAGGTATCAATATACTCTATTATAAAGCACCATTAGAGCCTTGTCTTTAATTTGACAATACAAAATCATGCTAAAAGAAGACTTACAGAAATGTGCACATCTTAGCAGCACGGTGGCTCGGTCACTAGAACTGTGGCTTGGCAGCATTGGGGTTAAGGACAACATCTGCAAAGAGTTTGTATGTTCTCCCCGTGTTTGCGTGGGTTTCCTCCGGGTTCTCAGGGTATCCTCCCACACTCCAAAGACATAATGATAGGGAATTTAGATTGTGAGCCCCAATGTGGACAGAGGTGATGGTGTCTCTAGAGCACTGTGGAAATTAATGGCTCTATATAAGCAAGTAAAATAAAAATGAATAAGCCACTTTAAGTTTGTGGACTTGTCTTAAGTCGATGTTTATTCTAAGTCTAAGTGTTACAGCGGAATATTTTTCAGCGTAGTCATTAGAAAATATTTTACCTAGTGACACAGACAAAGAAGCCTTTTACTGGAGTCATTTACATTCAGTATTGTAACATTTAGTGGATTCATGTCAATTTTTTATGTATGCATTGATTTTTAGCAAAATTATTAGCTACTACTGTCTGCTAATGAGTTTATTGACCTCATTAAGTGGAGCATAGCTTTCACACAAGACTAATAATAGGCAAGAATTTCTATTAATTGCCAAGGAAAAGCAATGTAAAACACCCGTAATGGTAATGTTATGTACAACCTTTATTGATGCATGGATTGTATTAGAGGTGTTGCTTGGCTGGCAGTAATACAGGTCAAGGTATCAGAAAGATTTATAGTATCTTGTAGACATTTTCTAACATAATGACAAGTAGGTTACTGAATGCGCGATATAGATCGAGCATGCAGGGGTATTCAAAAAAGAGAGAAAAGGCACGTACAAACCATTGGCTTCAGTTCCTAAATTTGAACAATATAAATATTTGTTTAGTAACAAACACAAAAGCCTAGACAAAACAAATAAAAACTTTTAAAATTGCGCCATTGCGGCAGAACCTATTTCCTAGACCAGAAATTGCCAAAACAGGCGTGATAACCAATAAAGCCATGTAAATGTGGTGGATATCCGAGATAAGTATGAATGAACAATACTCCTAAAGTGATGTCAGGTAGTATTCAGTCAAGGAGAAAGGTGCAATGTACATTTATAGGCAATAAATATTGCAGTAGCAAAAGAAAATATAAAAGAAAACAAGCAATAAATATGTGCAATAAAGTGCCATATACATCAGCTAAATTTTCTCATAAAAAAGGATCATATATGAAAGAAGACCCCAGACATATCACCATGGGAGTTAGCTTCTTCAGGGGTGCAGGCATGTCAGAAGCCTAGTTGTGCCAGAAGTTATGGCCTTGTATAAAGAGGTGTTAAAAAAAAGGCTGGAGGCATATTTGTGTGATCAGGTGAATATATATATTTTTTTACATTCTACATTTATTATGGTCTGGAGAGACAGCAGAGCATAATAAGGAACATTAATTCTGCATTGATTTAACCATGCTCATGAAATTCCAGTCATTTGCAGAATTTGAATTTTTGTTATTTCTGAATATTATAGATTGGAACCAACGTGTGTTTAGTTTTAGTGATATCCCTATGATTTGCTCTCTACTTGATTATCACTTTAGATTCTTATTTAGCTTGTCTGGATTACTACACTGTTTAACAATTGTTATCTTATCTAGCTGTTTGAGGCTGACCTTTTTTCTTAGTTGGATGCTGTTATGTCTGATAATTTTGTGCCACACACCTTTTTGTTGATGACAATTGGCCATTCTCAAAGAAATAAAGTTGCACTCTATGGCGCTATATCATGTAAACATGAAATATATGAAATTTGAATTGCATTATTGCTCTAGATAATAAGAAAAAATAGAGATGCTTAGCACATGATATGGCCAATTCATGCGGGCCCAGCAGCCAAGACAAGGCGATCTCTGGTTGCTGGGAGCCTATCTAATGTGGATCCTTTCCTAGGTTAAAGTCTGCATTTAAGGTACTGTCACACTAAGCGAGATCGCTAAAGAGTCAGCGATTTTATGACACAGTAGCGATCTCGTTAGTGACTTAGCTGTGTGTGACATGTAGCAGCGATGTGGCCCCTGCTGAGATGTCGCTGATCGCTTATGAACGTTCTGAGCCGTTTTTTGGTCGTTGGTGTCCCGCTGGTGAGCCTGAATCGCTGAGTGTGACACCCTTTATGAACGACTTCACCAGCGTCGCAGGTGGGACTAGGTTTTCCCAACGACCGCAGAGATCGTTATACAGATCGCTGATGAGATGTGTTTGGAAGCTAACTAGCGACCACATAGCGATCGCACTAGCGATCTCGCCAGGTCATGTCGTTGTTGCGATCGCTAGTGCGATCGCTAAGTGTGACAGTGCCTTTATAGGTAGGTCCCTGCAGCAGTTAAAACCGCCACAGACTTTTGTGTGGAGTGCTTGGTCACAGAGCCAATATACAAATAACAAAAAACTGTCACTTCAAACAGAAAAACTGGTGTGTACCGATGCAAACTAAGAGTACTGTATATACTCGAGTATAAGCCGACCCGAGTATAAGCCGACCCCCCCTAATTTTGCCACAAAAAACTGGGAAAACTTATCGACTCGAGTATAAGCCTAGGGTGGAAAATGAGGCAGCTACTGGTAAATTTCAAAAATAAAAATAGATACAAACAAAAGTAAAATTAAAGTAGGTTAAATGTTTTTGAATAGCCATATTGAATCAGGAGCCCCATATGCTGCTCCACAGATTATGCCCCATATATTATGCCCCATATGCTGCCCCATGTGTTATGCCTCACAAGATGCTCATTATATTATGCCCCATATTCTGCCCCATGTATTATGCCCACAAGATGCTCCATAGATTGTGTCCCATATATTATGCCCCACAAGATGCTCCATAGATTGTGCCCCATATGCTGCCCCATATATTATGCCCCACAAGATGCTCCATAGATTGTGCCCCATATGCTGCCCCATGTATTATGCCCCCATATGATGCTCCATAAATTGTGCCCCATATGCTGCCCATGTATTATGCCCCATATGCTGCCCCATGTATTATGCCCCACAAGATGTTCCATAGATTGTGCCCATATGCTGCCCATGTATTATGCCCCATATGCTGCCCCATGTGTTATGCCCCACAAGATGCTCCATAGATTGTGCCCCATGTATTATGCCCCACAAGATGCTCCATAGATTGTGCCCCATGTATTATGCCCCACAAGATGCTCCATAGATTGTGCCCCCATATGATAGTATAGGTCCCTTATGCTGCCGCTGCAAATGAAAAAAAAAAAGACATACTCACTTCTCGTCGCTGGGGGCCAGGTGCCTGTGACCTGAGCAGGCGGGGACACCGGCGCGCTATTGGGGACAGGTGCTGGTGTCTCAGGCCCCGGCACCTGCAATATTCACCTGTCCCCGGTCCACCACTGCGCACCGCTGCCTTCCGGGTCCTCCGGCAGTGAATGCCCAGGCAGAGGGCGCGGCGCGCACTAACCACGTCATCACGCCCTCTGACCTGAACATTCACAGCTAGAGGACGCGAGGACACAGTAGCGCGCAACGGTGGACCGGGGACAGATAGATATCGCTTATACTCACCCCCTCCTGGCGTGGTCTCTGCAGCCCCTGCTCTTCTCCTGCGGTCTCCGGCAGCTATGCCTAACTTCAGCGGTACCACATGACCGCTGAACACAGGCGCCGGAGACCTTGGGAGAAGAACAGGGGCTGCAGAGACCGCTCCAGGAGGGGGTGAGTATATAGGACAGCTGCGGCCCCCTCCCCCGCCGACCCCCTGGTATATGACTCGAGTATTAGACGAGAGGGGGACTTTCAGCCCTAAGAAATGGGCTGAAAATCTCGGCTTATACTCGAGTATATACGGTAGCCATCTCTATGAAGGTAAAAAACATATAAAGTTGCACTCTGTAGTGCTATGGCATGTGACCACCCATTGACACCTTTTCTTTTTTCATAATTAATTTTTGACAATCTTTTCAACCCAGATTACTTAACCAACGCCAAAAAGAACTTAACAAGAAATGCTAGTCAGGTAGGTATACTTAAAGAAGGCACAATGCATGGCAGACCACTGCAATATACACTGACAAGCAAAAGGGTAATAATGCTTTGATTTTTTGAATTTCAGGCTCCATATCTCACCATCCACTACTACGTGAGACTACCATCTTTTTACAGACAATCATCTTGGCTATCTCATACATAAATTTGACTTGCAACTATTTTGCATAGGATTAGTTATGCACATTCTTGTCATTTTACTGCAATGTCACTGATTTTCTCCTAAAAATCTAAATTTTAATTTTTATTATTTTGTTAGTATTTTGTACATCCATCTTTGGTTTTCAAAATTGCCCAAATACTTCTAGACATGTCAATTAGATGCAAGCATGTTTTGACCCATATCTGATCCCGGGTCTTTTTTACACGTTCCCACAGTTGGTGCATACTGGTCTATTCACTTTGGTTTGCTTACAGCTTTTTCTTCATCTCTACCCACAAGTGTTTGATTGGGTTGAGGTTTGAGGACTGTGGTGGTCAATCTAGCACCTCTACTTCATCGTCATTGAACCATTTCTTTATCTTGCTTGAACACTATGTCGTCTTTTTCATACACATAGTACTCGAGTGTACAAAATAACTTGTCTTGTAGGATACTCACATATAGCTCATCATTGAGACCACCATCAATCCTGGTCAAGTATCCAATGCCGTTGACTGTGAAACAACCCATATCATCAGCCTTCCTCCACAAAACTTGACCTTACTTCAATTTCTCGATCCATTAGCCCCTTTTTCCTTTGTTTCTTGCAGACCCATTTGCACCCATTATAGCCTAGTCAATTGACTAGACAGACTTCATTTCATATTCCTCCGTCACGGTGCTCACATGATGCAGTTTGGCAATTTCTTGGCCAAGAGACCGCTGTCGATGAGCTGTATGATGAAAAATTTGTATAGGAAAATATGCGAATAGTGTAGCAGGTTGCCTGGTAGCCTGATTAAAGGTAGGAAAAGGCACATGGTTCCAAGTAATTCCTAATTTTATATATTTCCTTTGTACGTCACTTTAATTTTGTTTAAACCCATTCTTGACCTTTGGATATCATGAAGGTGACGGCACAAGGGGGCATTCTCTGCGTCTGGAGGAGAGAAGGTTTTTCCACCAACATAGAAGAGGATTCTTTACTTTTAGGGCAGTGAGAATCTGGAATTCCTTGCCTGAGGAGGTGATGATGGCGAGCTCAGTAGAGGTGTTCAAGTGAGGCCTGGATGTCTTCCTGTAGCGTAACAATATTGTATCTTACAGTTATTAAGTTCTTTAGAAGGACGTAGATCTGGGGATTTATTCTGACGGAATATAGGCTGAACTGGACAGACAAATGTCTTTTTTCGGCCTTGCTAACTATGTTACTATGTTAACCATGACTGGTAGTTGTAGTACTACTCTTGTTCCTTACTGATCATGCCTCACTTTGACAGTGCTACTGCAGCCAATCTATGAGTATTCTGAAGCCCACCTATCTTGGAATCTACCTACAGCATCCCAAGAAGAGGGAAAACACCATGTCCTAAATGAGAGTACAGATATAACTTTGGACCTATCTCTTTCCTTTTTTATGACAGCCCTAGTACTCTCTTTTCTTGTAATGACTTATCCAGAAGCAGAGTTTAGCTTAAGTCTGAGGTGATGTCCATCTGCATTAAAGAAAATCTCTATTGATGTATCAGTCGATCTTGCCTGCATCTGTAAGACCTAGCAATGCCTCAATGAAAACATAGTAAAGAATAGATATTCTCTTCCACTGTTCTTGGACAGGCTAGATCATATCAGAAGGGCTCATTACTTCTCCAAAATAGATCTGTAAAGAGTCAACAACCTTATCCAGAACAAAGAAGTACATTAATGGAAAACTGCTTTCTATACCAATGGGCACTATAAATATCTAATGATTTAATGATATTTCCACAGTGTTTCTGTGGTCTTTCAACATTCATTATTAGGATCTCCCAAGATATCCTATGTCAATATGTTCTGGTATAACTTACTAATTTACCTCTTTGCTCAATGTCAAGTTGGAGTATAGCCTAACGTTGATGAGAAACAAGTAGTATAGTAGCCTTCCCAAAAAAAAGTCTCATCAGTTTTATAATGTTCTCTACTGAAGGGTCTCAAATAGAGATGAGCGAATTTGTTCGGATTTTGGGCCCCAATCTGATTTTGACATATTCGGGCCATATTCGAACACTATTCGTGCCGAATGTATGTCTTATGTTCGGTTCCGAACATTTTTGGAAATTTCTACTCCCATTGACTTTAATAACGTTCGGCTGCGTCCGACGAATATTGCAAAATAAAATTTAAAATCCGATCGTATTCGGAACCGAATCCGAGCAAATTTGCTCATCTCTAGTCTCTTTAGTTTCCTATGTTTTGTGAACTGGTACTTCCAATTGATATATAACTTCACAGGTTGTTTCACCCATCACTTCCATAACCGAGAAAGGAGAAAATACCCATTGAATGAGTTCCTCATGGGTCTACGACAATACTCATCATGAAAATTAGCCAGAACTTCTTCCATGAGTAGTCATTGCCCATAGCAATCACATCTGAGTTTACTTACAGTCAACTTTAGAACTTGATTTTTCCCTTTGTAAAATTCCAGGTGTTTACTGTTGTGGATGTTTGTGATTATATTTATCTCCTCTGGATGAAGGTCCACAAGAATGTCAAGGTTACTACGACTAAAGCCAAGTGTTCCAAGAGTTCTATACTTCAAGTTTATTCCATGTTTTCATGATTCACTTCAGGTATTGGTGAAGGGGTACTAGTAAAACAATTTGCATGGTGCCCTACAATATACAACTTATTTGATGCAAAACAGGCACAAGTAGACATGTTTAAGTCAAAATATAGACCAATGGGGACCAATACACCTGTACTATAAGATTAAGTGGGTTTTAAAACCATATAAAATCTGTGATCCTTATTCTTTTTTTCCATATTTAGTTTAGTTTTAACAAATTCTCCAGTAAACATATGTTTATTTTTGTTGGAGAAGCATGTGTTCCTCATTCAGTTTTATAAAAAAAAATAAAGAACTCAACATGACACTTGTTATAAGCATGGACAAATAAATTAGAGGCAATATTTTTGTTTCCAAAACGTTCTGAAAAAGAAAAACACTTGACCAGCTAAGCTCATGTTTTGTACAAGTGCACTTTTGCAATCACAGTTAGAGTGACCTGGGGCATGGAAAGTGCTTTGTATAAGCCCAGCATGGTCAGTTGTATTCCCAGTGTTTCACTTTGTTCAGAGTACAGTGCTTATTGAACAGGGAGGTTTACCTTGGGTTGATGTCTTGTCGTTTTTTCTTTTTTTAGTACTGCTAGTGTTTTTCACGAGAAGAGAGCTTGCTTTAGAAGTTCTTCCACCTAAGTGCGGAGGCGGGCTTGAAATTGCAGCTGCCTGTTCCGAAGTCTTAGAAGGGTGATGATTAAAGAAAAAGTCAAGGAGGTCAGATGCTGCTCTTTAAATTTTGCCAGAAATTCTGTATCCTGCTGTTCAATCCTTTAATATGCTACATATGACAAATGAAATAGGAAAGGTATGTTCAAATCATTGAAATTAAACAAGAACATGATTTATTATGTTTGACTCCACGTTGGAAAACTTTCATTCAAAACAGCAGTGATTAGTATCAAATTCTAGGAAGATAATATTTACAACTTTACACTATTATTATCATATATGTTAGGTGACAGTGCAAATGACTAATTATATCTAAATTGATTAATGTACTTATGTTTAAATTTTTTCCTCTTTCGTTCTCTTTTTTTCTCTTCTCTACTCTTTTCTCTATTTTTTCTTTCCTCTTGTTTACTCTACTCTTCTCTCTTTTCCCCCTAAGGCTACAGTGGGTACGGAAAGTATTCATGCCCTTTACATTTTCCACTCTTTGTTTCATTGCAGCCATTTGTTAAATTAAAAAAGTTCATTTTTTTCTCATTAAATATTACATGGTCATAAGTATTCAGACCCTTTGCTCAGACACTCATATTTAAGTCATATGCTATCCATTTCCTTGTGATCCTCCTTGAGATGGTTCTACTCCTTCATTGGAGTCCAGCTGTGATTGATTAAACTGATGGGACTTGATTTGGAAAAGCACACACCTGTCTATATAAGACTTCACAGCTCACAGTGCATTTCAGACCAAATGAGAATCATGAGGTCAAAGGAACTGGCCAAGGAGCTCAGAGACAGAATTGTGGCAAGGCACAGATCTGGCCAAGGTTACAAAAGAATTTCCGCAGTACTCAAGGTTTCTAAGAGCACAGTGGCCTCCATAATCCTTAAATGGAAGAAGTTTTGGACCACCAGAAGTCTTCCTAGACCTGGCTGTCCAGTCAAACTGAGCAATTATGGGAGGAGAGTAGTGTTGAGCGATACTGCTCGATATCTAAAAATATCGGATCGGAATGGTATCGCCGATATCACTAAATATCGTCGATATCCGATTCCGATACCGGAAGTCCCATGTAAGTCTATGGGAACAAAATATCGCAACTAAAAAAACACTTTCTTTCCTTGTAAACACAAAATATACACACTTAGAATACATATATATATATATATACATGTCATTGTGACATATATATGTGTCCTGTGTGCCTTAATTGAACTGTTTTTTTGCTTGAGAATTGCAAAAATCATCATAGACTGTATTTGCCATTTTTCCGTCATATCTGCGCCACGAGGCACAGGTGAAGAATAAGGGGGTGCTCTCGTGGGCGTACACTCACTCCGTGGCGCGAAAACGATGTCCGCACACTCTAAATGTTACTGCAATGTAAGATCGTGCCCCACAGCTCTGGAGTTCCGCCTCCTCATCCTCCTCAGTGGGCGTAAACGAACGCGAAGGTCCCGCCTCCCTACAAAAGATGTCGCCTCTCCTGATGCTAATGACACATGTGACTTTGCTGAGATGGCGAATGGACGTGAGCAGAAGTGGGAAGGGATGGAGGAGTCAGAGCTCTCCCCCCACGGAAGCGACCCAATCGCCACAGAGCCACCGTTTGGCACCCGGCCTGGAAACCCTCCTACGCTGGAAGAAGCGGAGGATACCCTGAGAGACCTGGCCCGGCACCGGGAGGAGGTCGCCAGGATGGAAGCAAGCTGGCGGGCCCTAAAACTACAATTGGAGCGGCGCCAATCCCTCTTACCCCCTGAAGTGTCTGTACCGGAAGGTGAGTCACCCGTTCCAGTAGAGGAGGCCGTGCGGGCATCCCAGCCCTTGCAATCTGAACCGGTTGCCAGTATCTCAGTGGAGGCACCTGTTCCAGTACAGAAGGCCGTGCGGGCATCCCAGCCCTTGCAATCTGAACCGGTTGCCAGTATCTCAGTGGAGGCACCCGTTCCAGTACAGAAGGCCGGGCGGGCATCCCAGCCCTTGCAATCTGAACCGGTTGCCAGTATCACAGTGGAAGATTATTGTTGTGCACTCGAATCTACAAATGGCGAGGTGCTAGTGTCATGGAATAAATCCCAAACTAGTAATATAAATAGCACTGCACACTCAAGAGGGAATTCCATGCAAAATAGAACACATTTTATTGATACAACCAACCAATATGAGAAGCATGATAATCAAAGCGTCATAAACATAACGTTTCGACTCTCCCGAGTCTTTTTCAAACGCCGCTATGTAGAAAAAGATAACAAAATATGGTTGAAATAAACAGAAAAAGTAACAGATCAACGTAAAAACAATATAAAAAAGAAAACATTTCACCAATTTTATATAATGGAAAGTGCATGTACCATGGAGACTAACAAGCACCAACCGTATGCCGAAAGTAAAGAAGGTGAATAGTAAAGTGGTGATTGGAATACACCCAAGGTATGAGTATAGCTAGAAGAATCATGAAGTTAGAAACAATAGAGTACAATTATACCTGAAAAATTGCTTCAGACGGAGTTTATTTTAAAGAGGCAATTAATGCATTGCTAGATAAAAGGAAATTAGTAACAAGTTAGTTTAGATGAACTGCTGTAGAGGTTAAACACTGGTGAGAGGTATGTATGGCGATAAATACCTGTTGCAATAGAATAGCCTAGAGTCAAAATTAGGAAGAGATGTCTCCCCAAGGTAAGGCCTGGGGTGTAAAAATGTAGGAAGAATAGGGGATTAGAGATATAAAATAAAGATGAAGAGGAAACTCATGAACTAAATTGTGTACAACATAATTACCTGGATGGTTGTTAGATAAATGGCGATTAGGAACTTTCAAGCTGAAAGGTGTAAAGTCTGTACAGAATAAAAATAAAGAAATATATGGAAATACGTGGTAAAAAAGGTTGTAAAAAAAGTAATGGGTTATAATGTGGGTATGTTCGTAAAGAAGAGTGGGCACTATCACATATGAAAAGGTTAAATGTATTATCCAGAGTACTTAAAGGCCCCGGAATCGGAGCTGCGGTAGCAGTAAAATATTTAACAAGCCGGCAGAGGAATTATTCAGAAAAGTCCTGTGCACAGAAGGGTTACCTTATGGTGGTGTGAGGCAGCGACGCTCCCGCGTCTTGCTGGGTTGTAGTGTGCTGTGGGAATGAACACGCCTGGCCCCCGCAGGGGTGGTAACCACATCAAATTACTCAAACGTAGAGAGACCTTTTGGATATACACCCTGGATACATTATCACCACGAGGATTAAATCGTGAAATTGATTGGTCTGTTTAGTTACAATTGGGATATATTGTACTCTTCTATTTGACTAATTATGTCTCCTATCTTTTTTAGACCCACTGACTGTAGCCAACACTGGTGAGTTCACATTGCTAACATCATAGGATTTATCATTGCACACGGCCTATGGCATCTCCTTTAGGAGGTTTCACCCGCCTTATCTAACCCCCATATATTAGTTTCACCCAGATTATTCCAAGCCTCTTGCATCTTTCCACCCCCCTCCTCTCTCCCTCTTTTCTCACTATCCTCTTTCCCCTTTCTTTTACTTTATTACACAATTTTTCCACTACTGCATCGCTCTCTTAACCATTTCCTCCTACTTTCCCTTTTTTACACCGTTTCCCCTACTCCCTTTAACACATGCGCATTATACCATTCAGGGCTCACATCCCCAGGGCTCTCTGCGCAGCCGCAGTGGCATTTCTATTACCCTCTATGGTACTTCCGGTCCGGATGACGCACATCCGGTCCAGCGGTACTCGCCGGCTTTTATTCCCGGCGTGTTCATTCCCACAGCACACTACAACCCAGCAAGACGCGGGAGCGTCGCTGCCTCACACCACCATAAGGTAACCCTTCTGTGCACAGGACTTTTCTGAATAATTCCTCTGCCGGCTTGTTAAATATTTTACTGCTACCGCAGCTCCGATTCCGGGGCCTTTAAGTACTCTGGATAATACATTTAACCTTTTCATATGTGATAGTGCCCACTCTTCTTTACGAACATACCCACATTATAACCCATTACTTTTTTTACAACCTTTTTTACCACGTATTTCCATAAATTTCTTTATTTTTATTCTGTACAGACTTTACACCTTTCAGCTTGAAAGTTCCTAATCGCCATTTATCTAACAACCATCCAGGTAATTATGTTGTACACAATTTAGTTCATGAGTTTCCTCTTCATCTTTATTTTATATCTCTAATCCCCTATTCTTTCTACATGTTTACACCCCAGGCCTTACCTTGGGGAGACATCTCTTCCTAATTTTGACTCTAGGCTATTCTATTGCAACAGGTATTTATCGCCATACATACCTCTCACCAGTGTTTAACCTCTACAGCAGTTCATCTAAACTAACTTGTTACTAATTTCCTTTTATCTAGCAATGCATTAATTGCCTCTTTAAAATAAACTCCGTCTGAAGCAATTTTTCAGGTATAATTGTCCTCTATTGTTTCTAACTTCATGATTCTTCTAGCTATACTCATACCTTGGGTGTATTCCAATCACCACTTTACTATTCACCTTCTTTACTTTCGGCATACGGTTGGTGCTTGTTAGTCTCCATGGTACATGCACTTTCCATTATATAAAATTGGTGAAATGTTTGCATTATATAAAATTGGTGAAATGTTTTCTTTTTTATATTGTTTTTACGTTGATCTGTTACTTTTTTCTGTTTATTTCAACCATATTTTGTTATCTTTTTCTACATAGCGGCGTTTGAAAAAGACTCGGGAGAGTCGAAACGTTATGTTTATGACGCTTTGATTATCATGCTTCTCATATTGGTTGGTTGTATCAATAAAATTTGTTCTATTTTGCATGGAATTCCCTCTTGAGTATCACAGTGGAGGCACCCGTTCCTGCAGAAAACGCCGCACCAGCACCCCAGATCCCGCTGTCTGCCCCCGTCGCTGAGGCAGAAGAAGCGACACCCGTCCTCATGGAGGAGGCCGCGCAGGCACCAGAGCACTACCTGCCTGCACCGGAGCCCCGACCGTCATCTGTTCCAGAGCCGGCTGCTTCCGCCGCAGGTGAGCGCTGCCAGGACTGGCGGGCGCCAGGAGAGCTGCCGCAAAACCGGACATCGTAAGCTGGCATTTGATGGTGGAGACATGGAGCAGCTGGTGGAGGAGAATTACAACCGGCGTCAGGAGGAAGAGTGGAGACGTCAGGAGCGGGAAGCAGAGCGACAAAGGGAGCAGCGAGAATCCCAAAAGCTTCGGCAACGTCACCTGGAGAAGGACCTGGCAGAGAAGGCACGTATGAGAAAGGATAAAAGTACGGTGAGGGAGCCGCGGCGTAAGGGTGCAGTACAGAACTTTAAGTTAAAAGGTGGTTGGGGCTTCATCCAGGAGCCTGGACTTTATTTAGAAGTTTTTGTAACCCGGCGGGACGTGGAGGCTCACCTCCCAGAAGGACACCCGGGGAGGGACCTGTTGCCAGGAGACTTGGTGACTTACACCCGACACTGGGGTTACAATGGATGGTACGCCCTAAATGTTACTAGGTGCGACCCCTATTCCCCAGAGTGTCAGGAAACTGACAGACCCTACGAGCCTTCAGCCTCCCCCAACCAGGCCTCTGCACAAGTGCCCACCCCACGCCGTAAATCTCCCCAGCCTCCCTCAGTGGTCTCCTCAGCAGCCCCAGCTATGGACATGATAATGATAGCTGGCCCGTACCCGGCGCCTGTTAGGCCCCCTGGGGTTCGTACAGTCTGGGACATAGGGTTCCAGACCCGGAGGGAGAAGAAAGAGGTGGCCACACAGACCCAGATAGCGGGTCACGACGTCACTGTACATGCCACACGACGTCATCAGGTCTGGGTGGACCCTCCTGTCACGGATGTTTGGCAAGCTCCACAACAGTACCAGGTGGTACCTGGAAGAGGCCAGCCAAAGAAGTCTAAATAACCCGGACAGGGTCTCTGTATGTAAATAGTTAAATTATTGATGTACCCGGACGGGTGAATGTTCATAAAAAGAAGTTTATTGTTGCCTTAATATACCCATGTTGGGTAATGGTTTGATGTACCCGGACGGGTGAATGTTCAGAAGAACAAGTTTATTGTTGCCTTAATATACCCAGGGTGGGTAATGGTGTTTCACTACAGTTCAACTTTGAAGCCATGAACTGTACTGGCTCACAAACTTTTCTGTAAATAGTTGGCACTTCGGTGCTCCATTTTGGTTTTACAAAAAACTTTACTGTGCACTATTTTCAACTACCTCAGAAACTAAAAACCCGTTTGGTGTGGCCGAAAGTGAGGTCTGCTCAAGGAAAGTCTTGCAGCCCACCCAAGACCACAGTTGGAGGTTTGGAGCGGGTCCTCCACAAGCACAAGTAAAGGACACTGTGAAGTTACCCCGGTGGGGGTAGTCCTAAGAAGTCTCCACGAACTTCGGCACTAATGCTATTTGCACTTTTGTTGAATATGTATTTATTAACACACATGTATAACACATATCAAGGGTATCAACAGTAACAAAACATGTCACATAATATAAGCCATTTGCACTTTTGTAATGTTATTATTAAAAATTTTATTATGCAACGTTTAACTTGAAGTGTTTCCTGCTTTCTTACTACGTCGCATAGTCCACTCTGCTACATCACTTTGCACCATTGCTCTATCTCACATCTATCTGCCCTGGAAGGATAGCGTGTTACCTGTAGAAGACTTTTCACCTACCTGCACTACACCATCCCTTCCAGAGGACCTGCACAGCAGTGCTGGACACCCTGACCAGGTACTACAGGTGGCGTCACGACAAACTACACGAACATTCTATCATCCCCTGGAAATATCCCACATTCCAGTGATCGCCCAGGTCACGGACCGAGCTGTGCTACTCGTGACATCCCCCATAGAAGTCGACGTGATCGGTGCCGAGTACCCCCAAAACCCCTGTCTCTGTGCGACTCAACTTCCCTCACTGTGCTGGCACTTTACATTTACAATGCCTCTGGGTTTTTTTTTGGGGGGGTGGGGAACATTCAGACTTTTGCTATGGGGTCCCATGATTTATATGTACGCCCCTGCTGCTGAAGAATGGTATTTAAGGCTGTTAAGGAGCCAACATACATGGACCTTGCCAGCCTGATAATACCAGGCCACAGCAGTTTGCTTAGCTTGGTTGGTTAACAAAAATAGGGGATCCCCTCGAAAAAAAAACCCTATTTGTGTTAACCAGCCAAGTAAAATGCAGACTGCTGTGGCCTGGTATTAAAAGACTGTCAAGGCCCATGGATTTTGGCCCTCAACAGCCTGATAATACCAGGCTACAGCAGCCCCACATTTGGCGCATCAAAAGATGTGCCAATTGTGGCACTTTACCCGGCTCTTCCCTCTGCCCTGTAGCGGTGGCAAGTGGGGTAATAAGGGGTTAATGTCACCGTTGATTGCACGGTGAGAATAAGCCCGGTTAATAATGGAGAGGTGTCAATAAGACACCGATCCATTATTAATCCCAAAGTTTTTAAATGTATAAAAAAAAAGACACAGCAAGAAAAAAGTATTTTAATGAAATAAAAGAGACAACACAGTTTTCATTTCTTTTATTATACTCTCATTCCTGCGACGCCATCGATCTCCTGTAAAAAAAAGAAAAAAAAAAAAACAACAGTATACCACCTGTCCAACGCAGTCCATAGTAACGACAGTCCCACGACGATCCAGCTCTGCTACATCGCAATGACAGGCAGAGCCTGTCATCTCGACGCAGCACAGCTGATTACCTGCTTCCCCGGCGGTGACGTCATCGGACTGACTGCTTTACGGCCGGGATTACCCAGCAGTCACTGCAGTTATTGCGAGAAACTGCATGTGACCGCCGGGGAAAGATGATGGCGGCCATGAAGCAGTCCAGCCCGTGACCGCCGGAGATCTTCTGCCAGGTAAGTGCCGCTGACTCCTGACAGACCCGACCGACGGACACTGACAGTGACAGTGACAATCCCGATTCCGGTATCCGATAAGACGAAAATATCGGAACTAAGTATCGAAAGGCCGATAGAGCTAATATCGGCCGATACCCGATACTTGCGGTATCGTATTGCTCAACACTAGAGGAGAGCCTTAGTGAGAGAGGTAAAGAAGAACCCCATGATCACTGTGGCTGAGCTCCAGAGATGCAGTAGGGAGATGGGAGAATTTTCCACGAAGTCAACTATCACTGCAGCTCTCCACCAGTCGGGGCTTTATGGCAGAGTGGCCCGACGGAAGCCTCTCTTCAGTACAAGACATATGAAAGCTCACATAGAGTATGCTAAAAAACACATGAAGGACTCCCAGACTATGAAAAATAAGATTCTCAGGTCTCATGAGATGAAGATAGAACTTTTTGGTGATAATTTTAAGCAGTATATGTGGAGAGAACTAGGCACTGCTGATGATCTGCACAATACAATCCCAACAGTAAAACATGGTGGTGGCAGCATCATGCTATGGGGGTGTTTTTCAGCTGCAGGGACAGGATGACTGGTTGCAATTAAAGGAAACATGAATGCGGCCAAGTACAGAGATATCCTGGACTCATGGCTGCATTAGCTCAAAAGGGTGCTTCTACTCAATACTGAGCAAAGGGTATGAATACTTATAACCATGTGATATTTCAGTTTCTCTTTTTTAATAATGCAGAGTGTACATTAGTGAGAAAAAAATGAAGTTTTTGAATTTACCAAATGACTTCAAATAAAATGGGTGAAAAATTTAAAGGAGTCTGAATACTTGCTGTACCCACTGTATGTTAACAATAAAACAGATTGGATACAATATTTTGAGACCCCAAAATGTTCTACTCATCTTTCCAATTCAATTGCATAACTGTAATGCTAGATGATTACAAGTGTGCAACACCAGAAATAAAACTCCAGCATGGAAATAAAAAAAAAATTACTGGAGTGGTGTCTTAACCTCTTAACAACCACCAATATGCATTAAAACTGCTGTGAATAAGGGGCCTTCTTCCGGATCGACCTTATTAAAATGGCGGTTGTGAATAAGTGAGCAGGCCTGTGGTATCAGCTCTAGCTGGTTTTGAAACCTATCAAGGCTAATTAAGTCCTGATGACCCCAGGGTACAATGGCCTGTGAGATTCAACTATAAGCAGGACCTCACAGGCACAGTCAGTGAGTCATTGACATTAGAGATGAGCGACTTTGCCTCGGGAGGGTCGAGTCAGGTTTTCGGACCCCCTGACTTTCCCAAAAGTCGAGTCGAACGATATCGGACGACTATCGGCAAAAGTCGAAGGTCCGACCGAAACTCGAACCGACCCCAATGCAAGTCAATGAGGAAGAAAAGTCGGCAGTCAGTGGAGGACAGTAAACACACCTATAGTGCCCATTTCAATGCCAACGACATCAATTCTTATTACTTAAACTTGTTGTGGGGGGGCAGGGCTGGCTCCAGGTTTTCGTGGGCCCCAGGCGAAGGAGTTTCAGTGGGCCCCTTTAACACATACCACAATTCATGATGCTCCGATACTTCACAAAATATAGGTATAGTACAATGCCAAATACTTCACTTCTTACCTTACATGAGTGCTATCTATTGTAAATTGTACAATAGCTCAAAAAACGGACAGTATAGTCCTCCATACAGTATTATGGGCACCACATAGTGCGCCATACAGAATAATGAGCCCCATATATTGCTCCATACATAATTGGTCCCATATAATGTTCCATACAGTATATGATGAGCTCCACATAATGCTCCAGTATATGATGGTCCCCATATAATGTGCCCTACAGTATAGGACGGTCCTCATAGAGTATAATGAGCCCCACATATTGCTCCATACAGTATAATGAGTCACATATAAAGCTCCATACAGTATATGATGGGCCCCATATATTGCTCCATACAGAATGGGCTCCATATAATGCTCCATATATAAAGGGCACTATATGATGCCCCATAAATAATGAATCCCATATGATCCTCTAGTATATGATGGGTCCCATATATGATGCTCCAGTGTATGATGACGAGCCCCATATAATGCTTCAAATATAATGGTCCCCATATATAATGATCCATATATAATGTGCTCCATGTGATGCTCCATATATAATGTGCCCCATATGATGTGCCATATATAATGGTCCCCATATGCTCCAGTGTATGATGGGCCTATATAATGCTCCATATATAATGGGCCCATATGATGCTCCAGTGTATAATGGGCCCCGTATATGATGCTCCAGTGTATGATGAGCCCCATTTATAATGCTCCAGTGTATGATGTGCCCCATATATAATGCTCCAGTGTATAATGGGCCCTATCTATGATGCTCAAGTGTATGATGGGCCTATATAATGCTCCATATATAATGGGCCCCATATGATGCTCCAGTATATGATGGGCCCCATGGATGATGCTCCAGTGTATGATGGGCCTAAATAATGCTTCATATATAATGGACCCCATATGATGCTCCAGTGTATAATGGGCCCCGTATATGATGCTCCAGTATATGATGGGCCCCATGGATGATGCTCCAGTGTATGATGGGCCTATATGATGCTCCATATATAATGGGCCCCATATGATGCTCCAGTAATGATGGGCCCCATGGATGATGCTCTAGTGTATGATGGGTCTATATAATGCTAAATATATAATGGGCCCCAAATGATGCTCCCGTTTATGATGGGTCCCATGGATGATGCTCCAGTGTATGATGGGCCTACACAATACTCCATATATAATGGGCCCCATATGAAGCTCCAGTATATGATGGGCCCCATGGATGATGCTCCAGTGTATGATGGGCCTATATAATGCTCCATATATAATGGGCCCATATGATGTCCATTTTATGATGTGCCCCATGGATGATGCTCCAGTGTATGATGGGCCTATATAATGCTCCATATATAATAGGCCCATATGATGCTCCAGTATATGATGGGCCCCATTGATGATGCTCCAGTGTATGATGGGCCTATATAATGCTCCATATATAATGGGCCCCATATGATGCTCCAGTGTATAATGGGCCCCGTATATGATGATCCAGTGTATGATGGGCCCCATGGATGATGCTCCTGTGCATGATGGGCCTATATAATGCTCCATTTATAATGGGCCCCATATGATGCTCCAGTGTATAATGGCCCTGTATATGATGCTCCAGTGTATGATGGCCCCATTTATAATGCTCCAGTGTATGATGTGCCCCATACATACTGCTCCAGTGTATAATGGGCCCTGTTGTGAATGGGTTTGAGATGAGTTCTGAGCAGAGGCTCCCTCTGGTGGTTACAAGCGGTACTAGTGAGGATTGTGAGGACTGGGAATCAGGTGTTACTGATTGGTCTTATATAAGGGAGTAATTTTCCCATCAGGGTTGCCGGTGATCAATTGTTCTGGTCTGAATCCTTCTTTCCAGTTTCCCTTGTAGCCTGCTGTGTCGTGTCTGCATCTCCTGCTATCAGATAAGACAATTTCTTATTTTCTGTTTTTGCTATATTTTTGCATTTTGTCCTGCACTTCTTTGGGGGCCTTCAGGGTCCCCTCCGGGGGCTTCTGCCCTCTCAGTTTAGTTCAGCCACTGAGTTTTGTTCTTTTGCTTTTTCCAGTTTTTTCAGTGGCTGCTGTTTTGATTTTCTTACACCAGAGAACTAATTTAGGTGGTAGAGGTCGTGTGATCTCAGGTGATTTTGAAATTAGTAGAGTTGGTGTTTTTCAGGGTTTTCTGGGATTGCAGTAAGTACCCTTCCTGTCCTTTTCTATTTAGATAGTTTGGGCCCCAGCGTTTGCTCATACTATTTTCTTTCTGTGTCAGTATTTCCTCTTGTCTAACCGCCATTACATGTTTGGGGGCTTTCTATTATCTTTGGGGTTCTGCTCCGGGGCAGATAGCTTTCCTATTTCTATCTTTAGGTGTAGTTAGTTTCTCAGGCTGTGACGAGGCGTCTAGGACCAACGTAGGAACGCTCCACGGCTGCCTCTAGTTGCGGTGGTTAGTCAGGGTACTGCAACCTCATAGATTCCAACTGCTCTGGTGTATTTCCTTTTTTACCTGCACTCCTCAGCTACCGAAACATAACAGTATCACCGGACTAAAAATTGTATGGTACTCACAGAAGGGAAAAAATATTTTGAAGGAAGAAAAGTTGTCAGGGATATTTTTCTGTTTGTTGCATTTTTTTTTTTTTCCCTCTGTATCTCTGGGTGCTGGGGAGGATCTTTTCTCCCAATGGAGTTTGCACAGTTGTCTGGCCGTGTGGATCAGCTTGCCACTGAGGTTCGGAGTATTGCTATATATCTTGCTGGGTTGCCTGTTGTGGAACCTAGGATCCCCATGCCAGATTTGTTTTTAGGGGATCGAGCTAAGTTTCAGAATTTCAAAAATAATTGTAAATTGTTTCTTGCCTTAAAATCTAAGTCCTCAGGAAACGCAGCGCAGCAGGTTCAAATTATCATCTCTCTCCTGCGCGGCGATCCTCAGGATTGGGCTTTTTCCCTGACACCTGGGGATCCTGTTTTGAGTGATGTTGATGCGTTTTTTCAGGCTTTGGGGTTATTGTACGATGAGCCTAATGTCACTGATCAAGCTGAAAAAGCCTTGTTGGCATTAAATCAGGGGCTTGATGACGCTGAGTTATACTGTCAGAGATTCCGTAGGTGGGCAGTCCTGACCAAGTGGAATGACGACGCTTTGGCGGCCCTTTTCCGGAAGGGTTTGTCGGATAATGTAAAGGATGTTATGGTGGGATTCCCTGTCCCCTCTGGTCTCAATGATTCTATGTCATTAGCGATTCAAATTGACAGACGTTTGCGTGAGCGGAGAAGTATGCGTGGAGTGGTGTTGCCTTGTGAGCCAGCTGCTGAGCCCATGCAGTGTGATGGAGTGGTGTCTGGGGCACAGCGTCATGAGTTTCGAAAGCGCAATGGGTTATGTTTCTACTGTGGTGATGCCTCTCATGCTATTTCAGTCTGCCCTAAGCGGGGAAGACATTTTGCACGCTCAGTTGTCTTGGGTAGTGTTCAGACTAAGTTTTTATTAACTGTCACTCTGATATGCTCTCTGTCCTCATTTTCTGCTCAGGCTTTCGTTGATTCTGGAGCAGCTATTAACCTGATGGATTATGATTTTGCTAAACGTTGTGGATTTCCCTTGATACCCCTACAGAAGTCTATTCCTTTACTGGGGATCGATTCTACCCCTTTGGCTGAGAATAAACCCCAGTTTTCTACTCAGGTGATAATGAGGGTTGAACCTGATCACCAGGAGTGCTGCAAATTTTTGGTTCTATATAATCTGCATGACATTATAGTGCTGGGTTTCCCTTGGTTACAGTCTCATAATCCTGTTTTGGATTGGAAATCTGTGTCTGTAACCAGTTGGGGCTGCCAATGTGTTAATACCAACACTCCTGTTTTTTCTGCCTCCCCCCAGGCTGAGGATGTTCCTGACTTTTTGTTTGATTTTTCTGATGTGTTTAGCGAAAGTAAATCTGCATCCTTGCCTCCCCATAGGAGCTATGACTGCGCTATTGAATTAGTGCCGGGTAGTAAATTCCCTAAAGGTCGCCTTTTAACTTGTCTGTACCTGAACATGACGCTATGCGGTCTTATATCAAGGAATCATTGGAGAAGGGTCATATCAGACCATCCTCTTCACCCTTAGGTGCCGGTTTTTTCTTTGTGGCCAAAAAAGATGGTTCATTAAGGCCGTGTATTGATTATCGTCTCTTGAACAATATTACTGTGAAATATCAATACCCGTTACCCTTGATTTCTGACCTGTTTTCCAGGGTGAAAAACGCTACTTGGTTTACCAAGCTTGACCTCAGGGGGGCGTATAACCTTATTCGCATTAAGCACGGGGATGAATGGAAGACGGCATTTAACACCCCTGAAGGGCATTTTGAGTACCTTGTGATGCCCTTTGGGCTCACTAATGCTCCTTCCGTCTTCCAGTCCTTCATGAATGACATTTTCAGGGATTTTGTGGACAAGTTTCTGATTGTTTATTTGGATGATATCTTGATTTTTTCTAATGACTGGGACTCTCATGTGAAACATGTTCGAACTGTATTCCAGATTTTGAGAGAGAATGCTCTGTATGTGAAGGGATCAAAGTGTCTTTTTGGCGTACAGAAGATCTCATTTCTGGGATTCATTTTGTCCCCATCTGTTATTGAAATGGACCCGGTCAAGGTTCAGGCCATCTGTGATTGGGTCCAACCTACTTCATTAAAGGCTCTTCAGAGATTTTTGGGTTTTGCCAATTTTTATCGTAAATTTATTGGTAATTTCTCGGTTATTGTTAAACCATTAACTGATTTGACCAGAAAGGGTTCTGATGTGGTGAATTGGCCTCCTGAGGCAGTCTCTGCGTTTCAGGAACTTAAGCAGAGATTCACTTCTGCTCCTGTTCTACGGCAGCCTGATGTTTCTCTGCCATTTCAGGTGGAGGTTGATGCCTCTGAAATTGGGGCAGGTGCCGTTTTGTCCCAAAAAGATCCAGAGACCTCTAAAAGTAACCCTTGTGCCTTTTTCTCTCGAAAATTTTCTCCTACTGAACGTAATTATGACGTGGGTAATCGGGAGTTATTGGCCATGAAGTGGGCTTTTGAAGAGTGGAGACATTGGCTGGAGGGAGCCAAACATCAGGTGGTGGTCCTTACGGACCATAAGAATCTGGTCTATCTGGAATCTGCCAAGCGACTCAATCCTAGACAGGCCAGGTGGGCCTTGTTTTTCACACGTTTTAATTTTGTGGTTTCCTTTCTTCCTGGCACTAAGAATGTTAAGGCGGATGCCCTCTCGAGGAGTTTCCTTGCGGACTCTCCTGAGCTATCTGATCCCTCTGTTATTTTGAAGGAGGGTGTAGTTCTTTCCGCCATCTCGCCCAATTTGAGACTTGCTCTGGAGGGGTGTCAGGAGGATAGGCCCGAGCGCTGCCCTGTTGGAAAATTGTTTGTCCCGGACCAATGGAAAAAGAGTGTGATGTCTGAGATTCATTGTTCCGCATTGGCTGGGCATCCCGGAATTTTTGGTACCAGAGACTTGGTTAGTCGGTCCTTTTGGTGGCCTACCTTGTCTCGCGATGTCAGGGAATTTGTGCAGTCCTGCGGGACTTGCTCTCGCTCCAAGCCTTGCTCTCGCTCTAGTGGTTTGTTGATGCCATTGCCTGTGCCCAAGAGACCATGGACCCATATCTCTATGGATTTCATTTCCGATCTTCCTGTTTCTCAGAGAATGACCACCATCTGGGTAATTTGTGATAGGTTTTCCAAAATGATACATCTTGTGCCATTACCTAAGTTGCCTTCCTCCTCTGAATTGGTGCCGTTGTTCCTTCAGCACGTGGTTCGTTTACACGGCATTCCTGAGAACATTGTGTCTGACAGAGGAGTCCAGTTTGTTTCCAGATTTTGGAGGACTTTTTGTTCTAAACTGGGTGTTCAATTGTCTTTCTCCTCGGCATTTCATCCTCAGACCAATGGTCAAACTGAGAGAACAAACCAGACATTGGAGACTTATCTAAGATGCTTTGTGTCTGCTGATCAGGATGACTGGGTCTCTTTTTTGCCTTTGGCTGAGTTTGCTCTTAATAATAGGGCTAGCTCTGCCACTTTGATGTCTCCGTTTTTCTGTAATTCTGGGTTTCACCCTCGATTTTCTTCAGGACAGACGGAGGCTTCTGTCTGTCCAGGTGTTGACTCTGTTGTTGAGCGTATGCAGCAGATTTGGGACCAGGTAGTGGAGAGGTTGTCCCTCTCTCAGGAGAAGGCCCAGCGGTTTGCTAACCGGCATAGGACTGATGGTCCTCGGTTTAAAGTGGGGGACTTGGTCTGGTTGTCCTCAAAGAATATTCCTATGAGAGTAGCATCTCCTAAATTTAAGCCTAGGTTCATTGGACCTTATAAGATCATGGAGATTATTAATCCTGTTTCTTTTCGTTTGCTTCT
Organism: Oophaga sylvatica; assembly: GCA_033576555.1. Taxonomy (NCBI): domain Eukaryota; kingdom Metazoa; phylum Chordata; class Amphibia; order Anura; family Dendrobatidae; genus Oophaga; species Oophaga sylvatica. The sequence continues at coordinate 5,459 of JARQOD010006063.1, read as the reverse complement.
TCCAGGGACATTTAAGATCCATAACGTGTTCCACAAGTCCTTGTTGAAGAGGTTTGTTGAGCCAGTGGTTCCTGCTGCTGTGCCTCCTGACCCTGTTTTGGTTGAGGGCAATCTGGAGTATGTGGTTGAGAAAATATTGGATTCTCGTTTTTCTAGACGAAGACTCCAGTATTTGGTTAAATGGAGAGGTTATGGTCAGGAAGACAATTATTGGGTGTTTGCTTCGGACATCCATGCTAGGAGACTTATCCGTGCGTATCATAGAACTCATCCTGACCGACCTGGTTGCTCAAATGAGGGTTCGGTGACCCCTCCTCAAGGGGGGGGGTACTGTTGTGAATGGGTTTGAGATGAGTTCTGAGCAGAGGCTCCCTCTGGTGGTTACAAGCGGTACTAGTGAGGATTGTGAGGACTGGGAATCAGGTGTTACTGATTGGTCTTATATAAGGGAGTCATTTTCCCATCAGGGTTGCCGGTGATCAATTGTTCTGGTCTGAATCCTTCTTTCCAGTTTCCCTTGTAGCCTGCTGTGTCGTGTCTGCATCTCCTGCTATCAGATAAGACAATTTCTTATTTTGTGTTTTTGCTATATTTTTGCATTTTGTCCTGCACTTCTTTGGGGGCCTTCAGGGTCCCCTCCGGGGGCTTCTGCCCTCTCAGTTTAGTTCAGCCACTGAGTTTTGTTCTTTTGCTTTTTCCAGTTTTTTCAGTGGCTGCTGTTTTGATTTTCTTACACCAGAGAACTAATTTAGGTGGTAGAGGTCGTGTGATCTCAGGTGATTTTGAAATTAGTAGAGTTGGTGTTTTTCAGGGTTTTCTGGGATTGCAGTAAGTACCCTTCCTGTCCTTTTCTATTTAGATAGTTTGGGCCCCAGCGTTTGCTCATACTATTTTCTTTCTGTGTCAGTATTTCCTCTTGTCTAACCGCCATTACATGTTTGGGGGCTTTCTATTATCTTTGGGGTTCTGCTCCGGGGCAGATAGCTTTCCTATTTCTATCTTTAGGTGTAGTTAGTTTCTCAGGCTGTGACGAGGCGTCTAGGACCAACGTAGGAACGCTCCACGGCTGCCTCTAGTTGCGGTGGTTAGTCAGGGTACTGCAACCTCATAGATTCCAACTGCTCTGGTGTATTTCCTTTTTTACCTGCACTCCTCAGCTACCGAAACATAACAGGGCCCTATCTATGATGCTCAAGTGTATGATGGGCCCCATATATAGTTCTCCAGTGTATAATGCTCCCATATATTGCTCAAAACATTAAAAAAATGCAATACCTCTCCTGGCTGGGCACTGCTCTACTCTGGACTCCTCAGCGTCGCCATCTTCCAGCTCTCTGCACTGTGACTATTCAGGCAGAGGGCGCACAGACGTGATATCATCGTGCTCTCTGACCTGAATGTCACTGTCAGGAAACGCGGAAGACGTCACAGCGGTGGAGCAGGGAGAGGTAAGTATTGCAAATGCTGGAGCCCTGAGCAAGCAGGTGGGGCCCACTTGTGGGCGCCGGCACTGGCACAGGGTCCCTCATAGTACGCCGGTGTCTCTGATGGCGAGTGGGCCCCCCCACCTGCTCAGGGCCCCGGCACTTGCCCGGGTGCGCCAGGTGCTGACGCTGGCCCTGGGGGGTACAGCACAGTTAGGGAGGTGGAAAAACTGGCATATGTTGAGTTGTAGGCTGAACGTTCAGCAGCTGCAAATGGAGGAATTGGAGAAGACTGAGGAAGAGGAGGATAAAGCGAGACATTTTGCTGGTAACCTATGTGTCATCAGGGGTAGGTGGTACAAAATCCTTTGAAACCCAGGCATGGTTCATTTTAATGAAGGTGAGATCACCAACATTTTGGGTTGACAGCCGGGTCCTTCTTTCTGTCAGGATTGATCCAGCAGCACTGAAGACTCTTTCTGATAGCACACTACCAGCAGGGCAAGCGAGCTCCTGTAAGGCATATTGTGCCAATTCAGGCCAGGTGTCCAGTTTACAGGCCCAGTAGTCAAAGGGGAATGACCTGTGAGGGAGAACATCGATATGGGAGGAGAGGTAATTTTGAGCCATAGTTGACAACTGCTGTCTCCTGTCTGTTGCAATCGATTCAGTATTAACAGTCGTGTGAGCGGTACTCGAGAAATCTGTCCACAACATGGTCATGAAACCCCTGTGTCCAACGCCACTTCGGCTGTGTGCACCACGAACACCTCTTCCATTTGGCCCAGTACGGCTCGTGGTAGAACCTGCACCACTGCTGTGTGCTGGGAATGCCTCTAACAAACGGTTTACCAGAGTTGCTTGTTTGTTCGCCAATATTAGCTCTAGGTTCTCCTGTGGCATAATGTTCTGTAATTTGCTTTTATAGCATGGATCGAGGATGCTGGCCAACCAGTAGTCATAATCCTTCATAATTTTGGCAATGCGGGTGTCCCTTTTTAGGATCCGCAAGACAATCACACATGTGGGCCAATGTTCCAGGTGTCAATGATGCACTGCCAGTGGTGGGTGGAGGAGCACTTTCTGCCAAATCCACATCCCTCCTGTCACGCACAAACCCTGTACCTGACCTTGGCAAGCCAACATTTTCTCTTGCCCCCTGAGAAGCATCCTCCTCCCCAAAATAATCATCCCCTCATCCTCCTCCTCTTCCTCTTCTTCCTCCACCTTGTCCAGGACAGTTCCCTGAGCAGACAATGGCTGACTGTCATCAAGGCTTCCCTCCTCTTCCGCTGCAGACTCCTGATCCTTAATGTGCGTCAAAGTTTGCATGAGCAGACGCATAAGTGGGATGCTCATGCTTATGATGGAGTCATCTGCGCTTACCAGCCATGTGCATTCCTCAAAACACTGAAGGACTTTACAGAGGTCTTTCAGCTTTGACCACTGCACACCCGATAACTCGATATCTGCCCTCAAACTGCCTGCCCGTGTATCCTCCCACAAATGCATTACAGCCTGCCTCTGTTCGCACAGCCTCTCAACCATGTGCATGGTGGAGTTCCACCTTGTTGCAACGTCTATGATTAGGCAGTGCTTGGGGAGGTGGAGCGATCGCTGCAGCCTCTGCATACGACTGGAGTCTACGGGCAAGCGACGGATGTGCAAGCACAGTCTTTGCACCTTATGGAGCAGGACTGGTAACTCCGGATAATTATTTATGAAGCACTGCACCACCAGGTTCAAGGTGTGAGTCAGGCAAGGTATGTGTCTGAGTTTTGCCAGGGCTATGGCTGCCACAAAATTACGGCCGTTATCACTGACTACCTTGCCTGGCGCAAGATGTAGACTGCCCAGCCATGACTCAGTTTCTCGCTGCAAGTAGTCGGCCAGTACCTCCGCGGTGTGTCTGTTGTTGTCCAAAGACATCATCTTTAAAACAGCCTGCTGACGCTTACCACTAGCTGGTTGATAGTGGGACACCTTGTGTGCAACACTGGCAGCTGTGGATGGAGTGCTCGTGCGACTGTGCTCTGTCGACGAGCTTTCGCTTCTGGAAGAGGAGGGTCAAACGCCTACAGCCAACTGTTGCCTATACCGTGGGCTAGGCAGCACTGTCCCAACGCCGCTGTCCCCTGTGGAACCTGCATCCACCACATTAACCCAGTGCGCAGTGATGGACCCGTAATGGCCCTGGCCATGCCTACTGGCCCATGCATCTGTTGTGAGGTGCACCTTTCCACTCATTGATTGCTTGAGTGCATGGACAATGCTGTCTTTTACATGCAGGCGGAGGGCAGGAATCGCTTTTCTAGGAAAGAAGTGCCGACTGGGAGGTCATAGCGTGGGACAGCGTAGGCCATGAGCTCTCGGAACGCTGCGCTTTCAACAAAACAGAAGGGCATCATCTCTAATGAGATCAGTTTGGCAATGTAGGCGTTCAAAGCCAGTGTACGCGGATGAGAGGATAAGTACTTTCTTGTCCTACTCAAAGTGTCTGCTAGGGTGAACTGGACTTGAGAGCTGCATATGGGGAACTAGCGGTGGACATGGCGGACTGAGAGGGGCTTGATGATGGTAATGGTGGTGGTGGTGATGGCCTAGATTCCGTCTTTCGTTGTAAAAACATTGTGATTCCCTGACTGCTTTGGCCTTGCGCCGACACCTCGAAATTTCTTGCTGGTGATGTGCTAACCAGTGGGCTTACAGTGGGGGAAGCGATGTAGCGTTGCTGGATACCTTCAGTCGGAGCAGGTGCACATGTGCTACCTGAGATTTTGTAGTCCGTCCATGCTTGCAAGTGCATGGTGTGTAAATGTCTAAGCAAGCAAATGGTATTCAAATTTAGGAGATGTTTCCCTCAGCTAAAGGTCTTTCCGCACTTCTTACAGATAACCTTTGCCTCATCAATAGGATTTTGGTCAAAAAAGTGCCACACTGCACTCTTCCTACTATGGGATAAATTTTCAGGGCTTGCACGCTGTGCTAATATGACTGTCTGGCCAAGCTGTCCTGCAACTCTTTTTGCTTTTTTAACACGATTTTGTACTGCTATGGGGCTGCCAGATAAGCGAAGCTGCGATGTCGATGCCTGCTGCGGATCCTCCTCCTCTTCTGAGCTATTGCCAGCGGCACCCTCTTCCCCCAATGGATGCCAATCCGGGTCAACAACTGGGTCATCCATCACCTCCTCTTCAATTTCATCTGCACCTTCCTCTGTGTCACCGTGTAAGGTGGGAGAGTATGCAGGAAGGGGCACCTGAGTTTCATCAGGGTCAAAATCTGGCTCAGTAGACTGCGAGGGCAATGCAGTGCTCTGGGTGAATGTACCAGCAGAATCATATAGCAGTGGCTGTGCATCAGTACACTCCATGTCATATTCATCTTGGACTAGGGAAATCAGGATTTCACTTGATAACCCAGGCATGGTATGTGAAAAGAGCTCCAGGGAGTAATCTGAAGTGTGGTCTGCCTCACCTTTCACTTTTGTTGGGGGTGAAGGACACAAGGAAAGGTGTCGTTCCTGACCAGGAACCTGCACTGATGACTCAGTGCTTGCAGTTTTTGAAACTTCAGAAGAGGAAGCGATAGAGCTGGAGGCTGTTTCAGCAATGTAAGCCAAAACCTGTTCCTCATGCTCCGGCTTTAAAAGTGGTTTACCTACTCCCAGAAAAGGGAGCCTTCCAGGCCTTCTGGAGCCAGACAATGATGCAGGCTCAACACCTCCTGCCTTAGGTGCTATTATGCTTTTGGCACTACCAGCAGATGCAACACCACCACCATCAGTACCAGCTGGCCCCCCGCCCCGTCCGCGGCCTCTTCCACCATACTTCCTCATGTTTGTAAAAATGTACCAAAAATACCAGCAGATATATGGTACTGTATCTGAAGCATACAGCTGTATACAGTGTAGGGGAAAATTTAAATCTCCGTATATATTTCCGTAGTCACACACGACCCTCACTCAGTGTGGATTGACCGGAATACAAAAGGCAGTAAAAAGGTACTGTATCAGAAGATACCAGGTGTTAGGGT
>JARQOD010006062.1:0-44807 GCA_033576555.1 Oophaga sylvatica | reverse complement strand
TTATAGAGCAGAACTAGTGTTCCTGCTGCCCAATGAACAAGCCAAGGCTGTGCTTGGGGCAAGACAGAGATTAGGAACTTGATCGTCACACGGGGTGAAAGAACCCATATAGGTATGTCAGGAAGCTCAGTGTTACGCAGGGCAAGATTCAGGGGTGCCCCTTTAATCTTTCTCTAGTGCAGTGCTTCCCTTCCCATCAATCGCACCTCCTAGCTCCTCAGTGGAGTGTGACAATAGGAGGTTGTATGTGGGCACATATGGCATATAGGGGGGCTGCATGTGAACGGATACTGCATATATAGGTCTGTGTGTGTGCTCATACAATATATAGGGAGATATCAGCGTACTTTATTCTGCTTAATATTAAGTGATACAATTAATATTAATATAAAATATTTAGACGTAATATGTTAATATAAATATTGATGAGGATAGAAAGTGTGGAAGCCAGGTTGGAAAATGATCTGGTTGGTTTTACCTGGAGGGCAGCCAATGAACTGAAAATGTATCATCTTATTAAGCTTCCTATGACCTGCATGCCCATGTAGATTGCTTAGGAGTAAAGATGAGCGAATATTTCAATATTCAGTTCGGATTACGATCGCCGTATTTGCAATATTCGTCGAACATAGCCGAACGTCAATGGAGTCAATGGAAGTACAGATGAGCGAATATGTTCGGAAACGATCGTCAAACATAAATTTGGCACGAATATGATATAAATATGGCATAAATATGGCAAATTCAGATTCGGCGATCGTTTTATGAACATATTCGCTCATCTCTACTTAGGAGCATTGATCCTACTGAGAGATTCCCTTTTGGGGTTTGTTCAAGCTTAGAAAGAAAAAGATCTATACAAACACTTTATAAAATGACTTGACATACAATAAAAAATTAATGTATTGTGGTACCTTCTTAGCCACAAAAATCAATGTAAATATTTTTGTGCCCAAAAAAGTATTCTCGGAGTGATACCTTTATTGGCTAACCAGAAAAAAATATTATTTGCAAGCTTTCAGAGCACAGAGGCTCCTTCTTCAGGCCGGTTTAAAAATGAATTAAAAAAATAAGAGAACATTTAAGAGATATTACATCAGGACATATCTTAATAAGATGAAAGAGGTGATGCCTCCTAAAGATAAGCCAAGGAAATCAAATTAGAGATTTTGTTACAAATGAAGGGGTGGTGGGAATGTTCTCTTAGTTATCTTGAGTCCTTCTGGTGGAGGTGTGGGTTGGGTCCATATAGTGAGTCATAAATCCAGGTGTTAAATTGAGTCTTATTGTGAAAGAATTGAGCATCCTTATCAGTTTGTATTCCCAAATTCTTCTCTCTCTGTCATCCTTAAAATGACCTATTAGTATTAAGACTTTAAATCAGTCATACAGTGTCCAGGTCCAGAGAAATGTTTTCCCACAGGCATGTCCAGGTCATTCTTAATTCTGTGCAATTCAGCAGTAAGCATTATAAATTACAAAACAATATCAAATAATAACAAAAACAATGACAATGTATAGGTTCTTCTAAAGATTTGCATGGACTGTCATTCTCATATTTTCTATTGTACAATATTTATAGTAGCCAAGTCTAACAGAATTGCCTGCTTTCATATTTATACTGTGCCACTCTCATAAAATAGATCAGCATGTGTTCAGTGGTCGTGTGCTGGATACATAAGATGTAGTACATGCCAAAAGCCATTACAAATAGTTGGAAATAAAACACAATGGCCCGGCCAATTTCAGATAATTGCCGCAGTTTTTGATTAAGCTTCTTTGGAAGTTTTGCAAACATTTTCATTTCATTCTTGTATTTTTGCGCACACAACATGCATGTGCGTATGTCATATATTGGCTCTAAAAATCAGACTTGGCTAAACTAAATACCTTAGTTTGGGTTTATATTTTGGCCATGCACTGGAAATGTCAATAAGTCCACTCCTTCTGGAATGAGCATGGTCTGATTCTCTCATGAATGAAGACATGAGTCTAACATAGCATTGAGTATATTTAAAAGTATTTTTTTCCGCGGCTATGATTACACAGCTGGGTTTTGGTATTAATGGTTTCCAAGGAAAACAAAGAATAATGCGTGCCATTGAAAAGTGGGAATTTCAGCATTAAGTTCAGCAGACACATCAAGCACCTTACAGTAAAGGGGTTCATACGCTGTTTACTATACGAAATAGTAGTTATAATAATTTATGTCCGGTTACTATGGTTATTGCTCACAGTTAGTTTTTTCACAGAATTAGAGAGAAGCGCCTTTATTACTTTTGTTTTCATGATTATTATATTGTTTGCATCTTTAAAATATTATTGTCATTTCAGATGATTTTTCAGGATAAACTGTAAATATATAAGAAGAAAACATGAAATATGAATTGCATTATTGCTCTAGAAAATAGTGAAGAGAGGGGAGGAAATAGACCGACCATAAAGTCCATATACGCAATGCAATGAACAATAATGATTTTTATTTAATTATATCAGGTGACAACAACTGAACGCAAAGCAATGTAAATGGAAATGATTAAAAGACTATATTAAAAGCAAGGCCACACAAATAGATGTACAAAAGACTGTTGTCAAGAGGGAGGAATAGACAATGTACTTTTTGGTGACTGGTAATTCTATGTGCTTAAAACTCTGTAACTGATTGGCAATAAATATGTCACATATGAGTTATGAATAGACATGGATATATAGTGGTAGGAAATATTATTACTAACACATAGTAAGTACATCAACTGGTAGTGTCCAGAAAGAGTGACCCATCATGTTATTAAATATAACTAGTGGTAGTAAATGTACTTACAAATGGGAGAAAAGGCTCCCTTTCCTGGATGGCGTCCACCACGATGCGCGTTTTGGCAATTCGTCTTCACCTGACACCACTATGTATTAATGTCACCCTCCAGTACTATGGATATATGCACTAGCTGTCACGATGTATGGCACGAACTTAACAGGTGGTCGGTCAGTGAACGGCACAACTCACACACAACGGTATGGGAAAGGCGAGAGGAGGGCCCTAACAATAGGGAATGAGGGATGGTCACCACCTGAGCTCAAACTATGTGGGTCCTTCCCCCCCCCACGCCATCAGGATATCTCGTCCCTACTTGTCACCTATTACTGCCCTGGCTAGTGCACTGGCTGGCAAGGAGCACTGGCCTCACATCTGCAGATGACAAACACAGGGGGAAGTGACAAACACCAAAGGGACAAGGAAACAAAAAACACAACACTTAGCTTATAAACACCGCTGCTAAGCTCCACACAGCAGAAAACACAGCAACTGGACTCCAAACACCAGACGTGGCTTACACCAGAGAGCGGCTCCTGCTAGGCTGGTTTCCAGATAGGACCTGTATCACCAACAGTCAGCTGATCTTTTAAAGGATGGTGGGAGTGGTCACAATCCACATCAGCTGACCCAAAATTTCAAAATTTTCGCCAAATTTCCATTTTTTCCACAAATAAACGCAAAAATTATCGACCTAAATTTACCACTAACATGAAGCCCAATATGTCACGAAAAAACAATCTCAGAATCACTAGGATCTGTTGAAGCATTCCTAAGTTATTACCTCATAAAGGGACACTGGTCAGAATTGCAAAAAATGGCAAGGTCATGAAGGGGTTAAAAGCAGGGCCACACAAACACCAGACGTGGCTTACACCAGAGAGCGGCTCCTGCTAGGCTGGTTTCCAGATAGGACCTGTATCACCAACAGTCAGCTGATCTTTTAAAGGATGGTGGGAGTGGTCACAATCCACATCAGCTGACCCAGCAGCAGTCCAATTACACCAGATTGCCAGCAGGGGAAAAACTGACATTAACCCCCGATGGTCCAAGAGGAAAAAAGTTTTAAACTGAGTAGAACCAGAGCTGCCACAAATCCCAAAAATGTATAGTGACACTAGCATCTTGAATTAGTATATATACTTACTACAGCTATTTTGCACTTGCACTTTACAGTTACTTCTACTACCTCAGATAATCTTTCATATAACTCATATATGTGATATACTTGTATTTATAGCCAATTAGTTATTGAGTTTTAAGCACATTGATTTATCAGTCACCACAAATTGCATTGTCTTTTGCTTCTTCTTGATTACGGCCATTTGTACATCTGGGTGTGCTCCCTTGCTTTTAATATAGTTTTTTAATCATTTCCATTTAAATTGCTTTGTATTTGGTGGTTGTTACCTGATATAATTAAATAAAAATTATAATTGTTCAATACATTATGCATATGGACTTTATGGTCGGTTTCTTTCCTCCCCTCTCTTTAGTGTGTTTTCCGACTGTCCATATGGTATACCTATGTCCAGGCTCTTGGTTGCAGGAATACCATCTCCACTAATTAATTAATTAATTAAATATCACAAATTTACCCTGCATCAAGAACATTTCCCTTGTTCTTTCTTTTCATGCTTTAGAAAATAGGAAAAATTGAGAATACATAGCGCATAAATTGGCCAATTCATGTGTATCTGGCAGCCGCAAAAAGGCGATTCTCGCTGCTGAGAACCAATCTAATGTGAATCCTCTCCTAGGCTGAAGCCTGCATTTATGTGAGTAGCTATGATTCTTCTATGAAAAGATTGTTTAGCAATAGTGATGAGCGAGTATGCTCGTTACTCGAGTTTTCCGAGCATGCTTGAGTGTTCTTACCTAACAAACAGGCAGTCCCCACATTATTCAGGCTGTCTAGCTGCCGCAAATCATGCAGCAGCCTGAAGGAAAACCTTTAGGCACTGGTTTCATGCAAAAAGTAACAGTTTATTTAATTCTCATGTGTTCAATTTCATTTGTCAAGAAAGTCATACCCTTGGCTCTTGTCACAAAAAAACGACGTTTCAGCCTAGATGGCCTTGTTCACAGTTTGTCACATCACGCTGAAACGATGGCACTGCATACTCATTCCTTGGTGACTAGTCTCTCACCCTTTCAGTCTTTCATAATATGATAAACTGTGAACAAGGTCATCTAGGCTGAAACGTAGTTTTTTTTGTGACATGAGCCAAGCGTATGTTTTTCTTGACAAATGAAATTGAACACATGAGAAGAATTAAATAAACTGTTACTTTTTGAATGAAACCAGTGCCTAAAGGTTTTTCTTCATGCTATTGGGATATTTTTTCCTTGAAGGCACTCCATATTGGTCAGCAATCCACTTTGTCTTATTATAGCAAATCATGCAGCTGCGGCGACACACACTAAATCTCCGAGCATACCCTAAATACTCGGAGAACACTCGAGCATGCTCGGAAAACTCAAGTAAAGGGCATAATCGCTCATCACTATTTAGCAAAAAAAGAATTGCACATACCTATTTTTTCTAAATACAGCTGAACACTGCAGGTTTAGCAGCCAAAACACTGGACTATTATATTAGAATCCCTCCTCTATCATTCTCCCTCTGCATGTGACCTCACAGTGTAACGGGCTCGATAATGGCACTATTTCACACCTGAACTACAGAAGACACGCTGCAGAGACTGGAGCAGAGGAGGAAACGGGGTAAAGATTTTTTTTAATGTTGGGCCCATTATACTGTATGGAGGACTATGTGGGGCTCTTTATTCTGTATGGAGGACTATGTGGGGTCCATTATTCTCTATGGTGGATTATGTGGGGCCCATTATTCTGTATTATTATGTATGGAGGATTATGTGGGGTCCTGTTGTGAATGAGCAGAGGCTCCCTCTGGTGGTTACAGACAGTACTGAACCTTCCAGCGAGGAATGGCAATCTGGGATCACTGACTGGACTGATATAAGGGAGGTTCCCTCCCATGATGGTCGCCGGTGATCAATTGTTCTGGTCTCAATTGTGGTTCCTGGTTCATTTGGAAGTTTGCTGGTGTCTTGCCTGCGTCTGCTGCTTTCAGATAAGATATTTTCTGCTTTTCTTTTTGTGCTTGCTATTTGCATAGTTTTCTGCACATTTGTGGAGGACAGCCGGGTCCCCTCCTGGGGCCTGTGCTCCTCACAGTTTGTCTGTAGCCACTGTTGTTTTTACATTTGCTTATTCCTGCTTTTTCAGCGGCTGCAGCTTGGTTTTGTTCACACTGAGATCTGATTTAGTGGATGGCGAGATCGTGTGATCTCAGTATTTTTGTAATCAGAATTGTTGGATTTTTGTAGTGTTTTCTGGGTTGCAGAAAGTAATCTCTCATGTCCTATCCTATTTAGTCAGCTTGTGGCCCCAGCGTTTGCTCATTCTATTTTCTGTCTGTGTCCGTGCTTTCTTCTTGTCTAACCGCCATTACATATTTGAGGGCTTCCTATTTTCTTTGGGGATCTGCTCCGGGGCAGATAGCTTTCATCTTTCTGCCTTTAGGTGTAGTTATCTCTCAGGCTGTGACGAGCCATCTAGGATCAACGTAGGAACGCTCCACGGCTACCTCTAGTTGTGTGGTTAGTTTAGGAATCTGTAACCCATTAGTTACCAACATCTCAGGTGTTCGGCTGCCCGGCTGTTGTTCCTGTCCTCCTCAGCTACCTAACATAACAGTATCACCGGCCAAACTGAAAATTATATGGTACTCACAGAAGGGAAAAATAGTGTGGAAAGAAAAAAGTTGTCAGAGTTGTCAGAGATTTTTTTTTTTTCTGTTAGTTGCATTTTTTCCCTCTTTTTCTCTGGGTGCTGAGGAGGATTTTTTTTTTCTCTCAATGGAGTTTGCACAGTTGTCTGGCCGTGTGGATCAGCTTGCCACTGAGGTTCGGAGTATTGCTACCTATCTTGCTAGGTTGCCAGTTGTGGAACCTAGGATTCCCATGCCAGATTTGTTTTTGGGGGATCGGGCTAAATTTCAAAAATAACTGTAAGCTGTTTTTTGCCTTAAAGCCTAAGTACTCGGGGAGCGCAGCACAGCAGGTTCAAATTGTCATCTCTCTCCTGCGCGGCGACCCTCAGGATTGGGCTTTTTCCCTGATACCTGGGGATCCTGTTTTGAATGATATTGATGTATTTTTTCAGGCTCTGGGGTTATTGTACAATGAACCTAATGTCACTGATCAAGCTGAAAAGACCTTGTTGGCATTAAATCAAGGTCTTGAAGACGCTGAGTTGTACAGTACTGTCAGAAATTCCGAAAGTGGGCAGTCCTGACCAAATGGAATGATGATGCTTTGGCAGCCCTTTTTCGGAATGGGCTGTCAGAGAATGTAAAGGATGTTATGGTGGGATTCCCTGTTCCTCTGGTCTCAATGATTCTATGTCATTGGCTATTCAAATTGACAGACGTTTGCGTGAGCGCAGAGGTATGCGTGAGATGGTGTTGCCTTGTGAGCCAGCTCCTGGGCCCATGCAGTGTGATGGAGTGACTTCTGGGGCACAGCGTCATGAGTTTCGAAAGCGCAATGGGTTATGTGTTATGAATGTGCTAGAGCAGAGGCTCCCTCTGGTGGTTACAGACAGTACTGAACCTTTCAGCGAGGAATGGCAATCTGAGATCACGGACTGGTCTGATATAAGGGAGGTTCCCTCCCATGATGGTTGCCGGTGATCAATTGTTCTTGTCTCAATTGTGGTTCCTGGTTCATTTGGAAGTTGCCTGCATATTCTGCTATTAGATAAGATATTTTCTGCTTTTATTTTTGTGCTTGCTTTTTGCATTGTTCCCTGCACTTCTGTGGAGGTCAGCCAGGTCACCTCCGGGGGCTTGTGCTCCTCTCAGTTTATCTGGAGCCACTGTTGTTTGTTCATTTGCTTTTTCCTGTTTTTTCAGTGGCTGCAGCTTAGTTTTGTTACACCAGCGATCTGATTAGGTGGTAGAGATCGTGTGATCTCAGGTGTTTTTGCAATCAGAAGAGTTGGTATTTTTTAGGGGTTTTTTTGGATTGTAGTGAGTATCCTTTCCTGTACTTTTCTGTCTAGACAGATTGGGCCCCAGCGTTTGCTCATTCTATTTTCTGTCTGTGTCCGTGCTTCTTCTTGTCTAACCGCATTACATGTTTTGTTTTTTTTGTAATAAGAATTGTTGGATTTTTTTAGGGTTTTCTGGGTTGCAGAAAGTAATCTCTCCTGTCCTTTCCTATTTAGTCAGCTTGTGGCCCCAGCGTTTGCTCAATCTGTTTTCTGCCTGCGTTTGTGTTTTCATCTTGTCTAACCACCTTTATATGTTTGGGGGCTGCCTATTCCTTTGGGGCTCTACTCCGGGGCAGTTAGCTTTCCTGTTTCTATCTTTAGGTGTAGCTAGCTCTCAGGCTGTGACGAGGCGTCTAGGATTAACGTAGGAACGCTCCACGGCTACCTCTAGTTGTGTGGTTAGTTTAGGAATCTGCAACCAATTAGTTACCAACATCTCAGGTGTTCGGCTGCCCGGCTGTTGTTCCTGCCCTCCTCAGCTACCTAACATAACAGGGTCCATCATATTGCATGAAGTAATATGTGGGGCACATTATTCTGTATGGAGGACTATGTGGGGCCCATTATTCTGTATGGAGGACTATGTGGGGTCCATTATTCTGTATGGAGGACTATGTGGGACCCATTATTCTGTATAGAAGACTATGTGGCGTTCATTATTGTGTATGGAGGACTATGTGGGGCCATTATTTTGTATGATGACTGTGGTCCCCAATATACCGTATAGATGACTATGTAAAACCCATTATTCTGTGTTGAGGACTAACTAGGGCCCATTATTCTGTATGGAGAACTATGTGGGGCCCAATATTCTGTATGGAGGACTATGTGGGGCCCATTTTTGTCTTTGGAGGACTATGTTGGGCTATTAAACTCTATGAAGGACTATGTGGGGTCCATTATTCTATGTGGAGGACTATATGGGGGACATTATACTGTATGGAGGACTATGTGGGGCCAATTTTTCTGTATGGAGGACTATGTGAGGCCCATTATTCTGTATGGTGGACTATGTGGGGCCATTATTCTTTGTGGAGGACTATGTGGGGCCATTATACTGTATTGAGGACTATGTGGGGCCATTATACTGCATCTAGGACTATGTAGGGCCATTATACTGTATGGAGGACTATGTGGGGCCATTAGACTGTATGGAAGACTATGTGGGACCCATTATTCTGTATGTAGGACTGTGTGGTTTTATTATTCTATAAGGAATGATAAGGAAAGTATTCAGTATCGAGTAAAAGCGCCACCTGCTGAAATACACACATTTACACATCTTGGCATGCTATTACTGAGGTTATAAACAGAGGAATGTTCTTACACACTAAGTGCATTTGGGCAGATCATCAAAATCTGCTGCAGGCAGCTCCCTCTTCAATTGCCGGCCAATGATGTCCCAGATATTGCGCAATGGGAGATAAGTCCAGAGAGAATGCAGACAATGGTAACACATTTAGGTCAAGCAGGCTGCTCAAAACCAGCAAGAGCAACATGTGACTTGGCATTGTTGTTTTGAAAAAATGTCTCCTTGGACACTTGGAGAAATGCTATTTCACTGGTTTTATTATCAAATCAAAGTAGTGGCGAGCAGTTAGTGTACCTGGAATCAAGGCTACTGTATATTATGCCATCCAATAGCATAATCCAGGAGTAGGACTATGTGATGTGCCCTCATTAAAGCCTCTTCATGGCGTTGTTTATGTGCGCTCCAGACCAATCTCCATGTAATGCTGGTGGGTATGGACCCACTATGCCAAAGTCAGGGTTTACCCTGGAAGGGATTGACTAAGTGTCTACAGGGACTTCCCTAGGGTCTCTGAGGGTGAGGATAGGCTGGGCCGGTGGTAGACACCAAGTACCATTCCAGGGCAGTCCCTGGGACTCCAGCAGCTGAGTGGAGGGTCAGAGACGTGTGTACGAGGTACTGAAGGGCGAAACTGAAAAGTCGTTTAGACAGTCCGAGGTTGGGGCAGACAACCCGGGTTCGCCATTCAAAACGGGAGTCAAGAATGGAGATGTCAAACAAAGTGGGTAAGCAGGTGGGAGTGATAACGGAAGAAAGAATACAAAGGTATGAACAAACCAGGTACTAGCAGGGTAGAAAGCAACATTCTAGCTAGGAAAGCAGGGTGGAGTCATCTTATATATCACCTTTTAGCAAATGATAGGCTGGGGAAGCAAATTCTACAGGGCACAGTGGATACAATTCCTGCAAAGTTTGGCTGCGTCCGCCTATCACTCACAACCAGCACAAAGCAATTCAAAGTGATGGTGAGTAGGGCGGCGCTTAGAAGCTGTGCAAGTCGCCAGTGTAACAGTGCCCCCTTATATACCCTCCTGTTTTAGCCAGTCCCACGTAGAAATCTTTCAAGGATGGAAGGGGCACACATGTTCTCTGCAGGCTCCAATATTTTTCGTCTGGACCAAACCCTTCCAATCGATTAAATAGAATGTGTTCCCTTGAACACTCTTGGATCCAGAATGTCTTTAACCTCAAACATGTCTGAAGGCCCCTCAGGAATGGAAATAGAGGCAGGGATATGGACCTTGAAGAAGTGATTTAAGACCAACAGCTTCAGGAGCGAGACATGAAATGAGTTGGGAAACTGTAGATTCGCAGGGAGTTGAAGCTGGTAGGTCACTGTATTCAGTTGCCTGAGGATTTTGTACAGACAGAGGTACCGGGGGGAGGGGGGACTTACAGTCATGGCCAAAAGTTTTGAGAATGACACAAATATTAATTTTACAAAGTCTACTGCTTCATTTATTCTAATGGCAATTTGCATATACTCCAGAATGTTATAAAGAGTGATCAGCTTAACAGCAATTACTTCCAAAGTCAATATTTGGCTAGAAAATGAACTTTATCCCCCAAAACACATTTCAACATCATTGCAGCCCTGCCTTAAAAGGACCAGCTAACCTCTTTTCAGTGATTGCTCCATTAACACAGGTGTGGGTGTTGATGAGGACATGGCTGGAGATCAATCTGTCATGATTAAGTAAGAATGACACTACTGGACACTTTAAAAGGAGGCTGGTGCTTGGCATCATTGTTTCTCTTTTGTTAACCATGGTTATCTCTAAAGAAACATGTGCAGTCATCATTGCAATGCACAAAAAATGGCCTAACAGGGAAGAGTATCGCAGCTAGAAAGATTGCACCTCAGTCAACAATCTATCGCATCATCAATAACTTCAAGGAGAGAGGTTCCATTGTTGCCAAAAAGGCTTCAGGGCGACCAAGAAAGACCAGCAAGCGCCAGGACTGTCTCTTAAAAGTGTTTCAGCTGCGGGATCGGGCTACCAGCAGTGCAGAGCTTGCTCAGGAATAGCAGCAGGCAGGTGTGAGTGCATCTGCACGCACTGTGAGGCGGGACTCTTGGAGCAAGGCCTGGTCTCAAGGAGGGCAGCAAAGAAGTCACTTCTCTCCAGAAAAAACATCATGGACAGACTGATATTCCGCAAAAGGTACAGGCAGTGGACTGCTGAGGACTGGGGTAAAGTTATTTTTTCTGATGAATCCCCTTTTCGATTGTTTGGGACATCAGGAAAACGCCTCATTCGGAGAAGACAAGGTGAGCGCTACCACCAGTCTTGTCTCATGCCAACTGTTAAGCATCCTGAAACCATTCATGTGTGGGGTTGCTTCTCAGCCAAGGGAATCGGCTCTCTCACAGTCTTGCCTAAAAACACAGCCATGAATAAAGAATGGTACCAGAATGTCCTCCAAGAGCAACTTCTCCCAACCCTCCAAGAGCAGTTTGGCGATCAACAATGCCTTTTCCAGCATGATGGAGCACCTTGCCATAAAGCAAAGGTGATAACTAAATGGCTCAACAACAACAACAATGGGAACAAAACATAGAGATTTTGGGTCCATGGCCTGGAAACTCCCCAGATCTTAATCCCATTGAGAACTTGTGGTCAATCATCAAGAGAGGGTGGACAAACAAAAACCTAAAAATTCTGACAAAATGAAAGCATTGATTGTGCAAGAATGGACTGCTATCAGTCAGGATTTGGTCCAGAAGTTGATTGAGAGCATGCCAGGGAGAATTGCAGAGGTCCTGAAGAAGAAGGGTCAACACTGCAAATATTGACTTGCTGCATTAACTCATTCTAACTGTCAATATAAGCTTTTGTTACTCATATGTTTGCAATTATTATATTTCTGTCTGTGATAAAAACATCTGTCAAACACACATAAAAACCAGAGGGCAGCAGATCATGTGAAAATATAATATTTGTGTCATTTTAAAACTTTTGACCATGACTGTATATTACAGCATCTTCAGGCGAATATACTGGGATGACAGCCAGAATTTTTCTCCAGGAAGGTACTGAGGTGACGAAATTCTCTTTTTGTTCGCATGAGTCTCCATCCGAGACATGGCTTTAAGTAGGGAGGCCTGGTTCTGCTGGCAGATCTGTAGAAAGTCGCCGTTCAAGTCATTAGCTTCTTGTACCCAGGGGAAGCAGACATAGGAGAGGGCATTTGAGAATACTGGGTGTACACCACGAAGAATGAAGATGGTCCGGAAGAGTCCCCAACATAGTTATTATTGGAAAACTCTGAACAGGAAAGTAGTTGTGCGCTGTCATCCTGACAGGCAGAGATAAAATGATGAATGTATTTCTCAAGAATCTGATTAGATTAACCTGTTCTATTTGCATTTTGGTTTCCACGATCAGAGACTATGAAGGTACTGCCACACTAAGCTATCCCGCTAGCGATCTCATTAGCGTTGCATACTAATGAGATCGCTAGCGGGATTGTTTCTATATCGCTAAATGCTGCCGCATTTAGCGATATAGTTAACGACGCTATCGCCGTTAGCGATCTTCTTAACGACTTTAGCGGTACAAAAGTACCGCTAAATCGCTAAGAAAAGGTGCCACACAGCGATTAGATACTTACCCAGCGGGATCGCCAGCGATGAAATAGGGTCCGGAGCGATTCCAGCGACGAGCGAGATCACAGCAGGAAGCTCGTCGCTGGAAGCTGCCGCACTGAACAATATCGCTAACGGGATCGCTAAATAGTGACGTTTTTTAGCGATCCCGTTAGCGATATTGTTTAGTGTGGCATACCCTTAAGGAGAGGAAGATTGTGAAGAAAAAACAAATGCTGGAAGAACTGCATGGTAAGTTTGAGATTGGAGGGAAGGCTGGCCACAGTGATGATCAATCAGCTCAGTGGACTTGCTTATGTCGTATGACCAGCCAACTTGTATTTGTCTCCCCAGGACAGAACTCTGCTCCTTTTAGCAGTATTGACAAAGGTTTTGCACAGAGGATTGTCTTTAAAAAGGACAGGGTCTGCTTCAATATCTTGGAAGGATCAATGATGGGCTGAGGCTTCTCCATGAAATCGGTCACATCAAAGGATCAAGACAGGGTATCTGCTTTGCATTCTTTTCCTCAGGACAAAAGTGTAACTCGAAGTTAAAACGAGCCAAGA
Source organism: Oophaga sylvatica (assembly GCA_033576555.1). Classification (NCBI taxonomy): domain Eukaryota; kingdom Metazoa; phylum Chordata; class Amphibia; order Anura; family Dendrobatidae; genus Oophaga; species Oophaga sylvatica. The sequence continues at coordinate 31,443 of JARQOD010006062.1, read as the reverse complement.
GTGCTCACCTGGCTTAACAAGGATTCAACTGCTGGGTGGACTGCAGGAATGTTAGATTTTTAAGGTCCATGTTTATTATTACTGGAAGACTGGCTCCTTCCAGTAGACGTCGCCATTCCTCATCCTGATAGCCAGAAGCTCACGATCCCTAATGCCATAATTTTGCTCAGTCGGTGAAAAAAATTTGGAGAAAAAAAAGGCAAGAGACAGACCTCCCCAAAGAAGTTCTTTGCAGGAGCACTGCCCTATCACCAATAGAAGAGACATTTAACTACAAGAGAGACTGCTTTATGGGATTGGGATGATGCAGCACCGGAGCACTTGTGAAGGCCTCTTTCAATTATTGGAATGCTGACACAGTTGACACAGGCCAGATTCTGACATTAGACCCCTTCTTGGTTAAGGCAGAGATAGGTGCCATAAGGGATGTGACGTGTGGAATAAATTGCTTGCAGAAATTGGTGAAACCCATAAAGCGTTGGATGGCACACAGACCTTGAGGACAAGGCCAGGAGAGAATGGCAGAAGCCTTCCTGGATCCATCTCAAGACTCTGGTTTGAAACAATGTAGCTGAGGAAGGGCAAGGAGGTTTTTTCAAAGACATATTTGGACAAATTTGCAAGCAAATTATTCTCCAAGGGACACTGCAGAACTTGACGGACATGCCTCCTGTGAGTATGCAGATAAGGGTAAAATATCAAGATATTCTCTTAATACAATACCACGCAAACATAGAGGAGATCCCAGAAGATGTCATTAAGTAACTTCTGAAACACAGCGGATGCATTACACAGACCAAAAGGCACGACGAGATACTATTAATGATCGTCACGGGTATTAAAGACCGTTTTCCATTAGCCGCCCTTACGTATGCAAATCAAGTTGGAAGCCCCTCGCAGATCTAATTTGTTGAAAATCTTAGCTCATAATCCCAAGTTGGGATCTACTTGTTCTTTATAGAGATTTTGTTAAGACATCGATAGTTTACACAGGGGCGTAAGGAGCCATCCTTCTTAGTCATAAAGAAGAAAGGCACCGGCAGGAGAAGGGAACTTACAGATGAATCCCTTGGCTAAGTTTTCTTGGATGTACTTGGAGGATCTGAGATTGTGGGTTGTAATAATCATCTAGGCAGGTTAATGACGCAAATACTTTTTATTCCTTACGTGCATAGTCTTACAGCAATTTTGGGTAGATGGCTACAATGCCATTCCCCCAGTCCACAAGATACACACCCCGGGGCCAGGAGTTCTTCTGCCCCTTAACAGGCAATATCCACTGTCTCTCAACTTTTGGTTGACCCCACAGCTTTTGTATCTCCCACAAGTACAGTCTGAAGTCACAGTCCATGATCCTCCAGATGATGGATACCATTACCGTAGAACATGTATCAAGCTCCAGCCAGCAACAACTGTTCTTATGGTACTGCCACACTAAGCTATCCCGCTAGCGATCTCGTTAGCGTTGCATACTAATGAGATCGCTAGCGGGATTGTTTCTATATCGCTAAATGCTGCCGCATTTAGCGATATAGTTAACGACGCTATCGCCGTTAGCGATCTTCTTAACGACTTTAGCGGTACAAAAGTACCGCTAAATCGCTAAGAAAAGGTGCCACACAGCGATAAGATACTTACCCAGCGGGAGCGCCAGCGATGAAATAGGGTCCGGAGCGATTCCAGCGACGAGCGAGATCACAGCAGGAAGCTCGTCGCTGGAAGCTGCCGCACTGAACAATATCCTTAAATCCAGATGACAGATAGCACGACCATAACACATGTATCTAGCTCCAGCCAGCAACATCCCCTCATTTCCTTATCAGTGCCCTAAATACCCCAAGCCGCCCTACCACAATTGAGCCTGGCCTTTGGGACACACCCCTCCAAAACTAACTGTGCATTTTTAAAGGTATTTTCCCGAGGCTGAGCCCCATCACCTGGGACTGCATGTGAGACCCCCTGTGGTGATGGCTCCACTGGCTCTACTACCCTCATCCATACAATGGTACTAGTGACTGGGAGAATAATGGATTAATTGAGACCCATGAGACACTGATGAGAGTAAAGGAATGATTGCTTTATCTTTACCAATCTCGTGTCTGGTCTTATGTATGGAAACATCGATTCCTGAGCGTGAACACATTCCAGGAGAGATTTATGCACCTTAACCCCTTCCTGACATGCACCATACTAGTATTGCTCTGCGGGAATTGCGTTCCCGCAAACAGCAGTACTAGTACGGTGCACCGATAGCGCGGCCTGATGCTGAGGGAATTTAACCCCTCTGATACCGCTGTCAGTAGTGACAGCGACATAGAGGGCACTTCCATCAGGACAACGCGATGCGATCACATTGTCCTGATGGTCTTCATGGAGACCCCGGCCCCAAGATGGCTGCGGGGTCCTACTGTGTCCTGCAGGTAAGGTGGCTTCCCAGTGCCTGCAGAGAGCAGGATCTGTGAAACCTCCTTCCCTGATGTCAGATTGCTGATCTGATACTCTGCATTGCAGAACATCAGATCAGCGATCTGATGTTATAAAGTAATGTCCCATACTGGGGCAATGTAAAAAAAAAAATTAAAGTGTAAAAATATTTTTAACCCCTTTACCCCCAAGGGTGGTTTGCACGTTAATGACCGGGCCAATTTTTACAATTCTGACCACTGTCTCTTTATGAGGCTATAACTCTGGCACGCTTCAACGGATCTTAGCGATTCTGAGACTGTTTTCTCGTGACATATTGTACTTCATGATAGTGGTAAAACTTATTCGATATAACTTGCGGTTATTGATGAAAAAATGGAAATATGGCGAAAATTTTGCAATTTTCAAACTTTGAATTTTTATTCCTTAAAACAGAGAAATATGTCACACAAAATAGTTACTAAATAACATTTGTTACATGTCTACTTTACATCAGCACAATTTTGGAACCAAAATTTTTTTGTTACGAAGGTATAAGGGTTAAAAGTTGACCAGCAATTTCTCATTTTTACAACAAATTATACAAAACCATTTTTTTAGGGACCACCTCACATTTGAAGTCACTTTGAGGGGTCTATATGGCAGAAAATATCCAAAAGTGACACCATTCTAAAAACTGCACCCCTCAAGGTACTCAAAACCACATTCAAGAAGTTTATTAACCCTTCAGGTGCTTCACAGGAGCTGAAGCAATTTGGAAGGAAAAAATGAACATTTAACTTTTTAGTCACAAAAATGATATTTTATAAACAATTTTTTTACTTTAACAAGGGTAAAAGGAGAAAATGGACAGAAAAAGTTGTTGTGCAATTTTTCCTGAGTTCGCCGATACCCCATATGTGGGGGAAAACCACTCTCTGGGCGCACGGCTGGGCTTGGAAGGGAAGGAGCGCCATTTGACTTTTTCAAACCAAAATTGGCTGGAATTGAGATTGGATGCCATGTCACGTTTGGAGAGCCCCTGATGTGCCTAAACAGTGGAAACCCCCCACAAGTGACATCATTTTGGAAACTAGACCCCCTAAAGAACTTATCTAGATCTGTGGTGAGCACTTTGAACCCTCAAGTGTTTCACTAAAGTTTATAATGCCTGGGTGTGAAAAAAAAAATTTCCACAAAAATGATTTTTTAGTCCCCAATTTTTGATTTTCCCAAGGAAATTGGACCCCAAAAGTTGTTGTCCAATTTGTCCTGAGTACGCTGATACCCCATATGTGGGGAGAAAAAACTGTTTGGGCGCACGGCAGGGCTCGGAAAGGAAGTAATGACGTTTTGGAATGCAGACTTTGATGGGTGCCACGTTCAGTTTGCAGAGTCTCTGATGTGCCTAAACAGTGGAAACCCCCCACAAGTGACCCCATTTTGGAAACTAGACCCCCTAGGGAACTTATCTAGATCTGTGGTGAGCACTTTTAACCCCCCAAGTGCTTCACACAAGTTTATAATGCACGGGCATGAAAATAAAAAATCCTATTTTTTTTCCCACAAAAATATTTAAGTCACCAATTTTTTATTTTCCCAAAGGTAACAGGAAAAATTGGACCATAAACGTTGTTGTCCAATTTGTCCTGAGTACGCTGATACCCCATGTGTGGGGGGGACCACTGTTTGGGTGCACGGCAGAGCTCGGAAGGGAAGGAGCGCCATTTGACTTTTTCAAACCAAAATTGGCTGGAATCAAGATTGGACGCTATGTCGAATTTGGATAGCCCCTGATGTGCCTAAACAGTGGGAACCCCCACAAGTGACCCCATTTCAGAAACTGGCCCCACTAAGGAACTTATCTAGATCTGTGGTGAGCAATTTGAACCCCAAGTGCGTCACACAAGTTTATAACGTAGAGCCGTAAAATTAAAAAATCATATTTTTTTCCACAAAAATCTTTTCATCCCAAATTTTATTTTCCCAAGGGTAGCAAGACCTCAAAAGTTATTGTGCAATTTGTCCTGAGTATGCTGATACCCAATATGTGGGGGTAAACCACTGTTTGGGTGTATGGCAGAGCTCAGAAGGGAAGGAGCGCCGTTTGACTTTTTCAACTCAGAATCGGCTGGACGCCATGTCGTGTTTGTAGAGCACCTGATGTGCCTAAACAGTGGAAACCCCCCACAAGTGACACCATTTTGGAAACTAGACCCCTAAGGAACTTATCTAGATCTTTTGTGAGCACGTTCAACCCACAAGTGTTTCACTAAAGTGTATAATGCCTGGGTGTGAAAAACCAATTTTTGATTTTTCCCAAGGAAATTGGACCCTAAAAGTTGTTGTCCAACTTGTCCTGAGTATGCTGATACCCCATATGTGGGGGGGAAATACTGTTTAGGAGCACGGCAGGGCTAGGAAAGGAAGTAATGACATTTTGGAATGCAGACTTTGATGGGTGTCATGTTCAGTTTGCAGAGCCCCTGATGTGCCTAAACAGTGGAAAACCCCAACAGTGACCCCATTTTGGAAACTAGACCCCTAAGGAACTTATCTAGATCTGTGGTGAGCACTTTGAACCCCCAAGTGTTTCACTAAAGTTTATAATGCCTGAGTGTGAAAATAAAAAATCCTATTTTTTTCCCACAAAAATGATCTTTTAGTCACCAATTTTTTATTTTCCCAAGGGTAACAGGAGAAATTGTACCCCAAAAGTTGTTCTCCAATTTTTCCTGAGTATGCCTATATGTGTGAGAAAACTACTGTATGGGCACACGTCGGTTGGAATAGAAGTGTTGACGTTTAGTAATGCAGACTTTGATGGAATGGTCTGCGGGTGTCATGTCGCGTTTGGAGAGGCCCTGATGTGCCTAAACAGTGGAAACACCCCACAAGTGACCCCATTTTGGAACCTAGACCCTCAAAGGAACTTATCTAGATGTGTGGTGAGCACTTTGAACCCCCCAAGTGCTTCACAGAAGTTTATAATGCTCGGGCATGAAAATAAAAAATCATATTTTTTCCACAAACATGATCTTTTAGTCCCCAGTTTTTTATTTTTGCAAGGGTAACAGGAGAAATTGGACCCCAAAAGTTGTTGCTCAATTTGTCCTGAGTACGCCGATACCCTATATGTGGGGGTAAACTGCTGTTTGGGCACATGGCAGAGCTCAGAAGGGAAGGAGCACCATTTGACTTTTTCAACGCCGAATTGGCTGGAATTGAGATCAGACGCCATGTCACATTTGGAGAGCACCGGATGTGCCTAAACAGTGGAAACCCCCAATTCTAACTCCAACCCTAACCCCAACACACTCCTAACCCTAATCCCAAGCCTAATCATAACCCTAACCACAAACCAAACCCTAACACACCCCTAACCCTAATCCCAACCCTAACCTTAACTTTAGCCCCAACTCTAACCCTAACTTTAGCCCCAACCCTAACCCTAATGGGAAAATGTAAATAAATACATTTTTTTTCAGAGATCTGTAGGAGCAAACACTGAGGGTGATTGACAAACTTGAGAGGAGCCTAATTCTGTTAGGAATACGTGCTCTGGACACAATTGTCTTTCTCCGGTTTCCAGACGGCTCCGCCGGTCTGTCCGCTCTCGGGGTGGAGCTATCGCACACTTGGGTGGTGTGAATACATGGTGGTGACTCTGACTCGTGTGTGGAAGTGATGAGTGATGGAGGAACACGGGTGTAATGTATGTAGTACAGTTCATATAGCGTCTTGTGCTTGGGTGCGATGAAAATACATGAGACACAGGTTTGATATAGAAAGTCTTGTATTACTTCATACAAGTTGGCAAAAATAGTCACACAGTTTGCAGACACAGAAGCAGGAGACACAGCAGGCCAGAGTAATCTAAGCTCAGCAATCACTCTCCACAACAGGTTCAGGATCTTCTTCTCTGTTACCGTAAGTCCATGCAAACGTGGGTCTTTCAAAGAGCAGGGTTCAGAGTCCACAAGTGCTTCAGAGTTCCTCAGTAGGAATAGCTGGAGTACAAGGTCCAAGGCTTTAGGAGTCAGGTCACAGGTTCACTGCAGGCTAGATTCTGAAGCACTGATTGCTCAGCTGTGGCTGCTTAAGAAGCAAAAGGAGAGAATCAGGGCGGGAACATGCAAGCTGGAAACTCCATTTTGACTGAGGGCAAGATAGCTGCAGCAAGACAGAAAGTAAAATGGCTGACGAACAAACTGAGTTTCAGGAACATGTACACAGAACCTTACATTACTCCCCCCTTAGGGACAACCTCCGGATGACCTCAGACCAGGCTTGTGTGGGTACCTCTGATGAAACTGACGGAGCAAGCGAGGAGCATTAACGTTATTGACTGGTTCCCATGAGTTGTCCTCCACTGGGTAGCCCTGCCATTTAATCAGATATTGTAACTGATTTCTATACAACCTGGAATCTAAAATCCTTTCCACCACAAATTCTTCCTGACCATCGACTAGCACTGGGTCAGGGCAAGGAAAGAACGTCCAGGAAACGTATTGGGTGTCGCAGCCTTTAGTAGGGATACATGAAAGACAGGGTGAATTCTCATAGTTCTGGGCAGTTGAAGACGACAAGCAACGGCACTTATAATTTTACTGATTTTATAGGGTCCAATGTACTTATGTCCCAACTTAGACGATGGAATCCTTAACTTAAGATTTCTGGTTGACAGCCAGACCAAGTCTCCTACCTTGAAAGCTGGTGCAGGTTTACGAAATTTATCTGCTGCTTTCTTGTACCTTTCCTGAGCCGATTCCAGATTCTCCTTTAGAAGATCCATATTCTTCTGTAAAGACGTGATTCTTTCAGCCACTGCTGGTAAAGGCGTTTCTATGGGAAATCGTGGTAGAATGTTAGGATGATAACCTAGATTAGAGTAAAAAGGAGACTGCTTAGTGGAGGCACTCTGAGAGTTGTTATACGAGAACTCAGCTAATGGAAGTAGATCCACCCAATCATCCTGTAGGTGGCAGATAAAGCAGCGGAGATACTGCTCCAGGGTTTGATTGGTTCGTTCGGTCTGTCCATTAGTCTGGGGATGAAAAGCAGAAGAAAGGTTTACTTTAATGTCCAATGCTGCACAGAAATTTTGCCAAAACCTAGAAGTGAATTGCACCCCTCGATCCGAAATAACCTCATCCGGTACTCCATGTAAGCGAAACACATCTTTAATCATCAAATCTGATGTCTGTTTTGCAGTGGGTAAGCCGACACAAGGGATAAAATGAGCTGCCTTTGTTAGACGGTCAACCACCACTAGAATGGTGTTCTTCCCTTGAGAGGTTGGTAACTCCACAATGAAGTCCATAGAAATGGATCCCCACGGGCGGGACGGGGTGGGAAGAGGCTGTAACAGACCAGTCGGTGAGGAGCGAGGTGTTTTGCATCTTGCACAGACTTCACATGAAGTGACATAGTTTAAAACATCCTTCCTGCAAGTGGGCCACCAAAAGAAACGAGAGAGAAATTCCTGTGCCTTTAGAATTCCTCTATGCCCAGCTATTTTGGAATCGTGAATGAGTTGCAATACTCTCAATCTGACTGTTTCAGGAATATACAGGCGTTGTCCCTGAATCCACACACCATTCTTAAAGACAAGACTTACGTCCCTTGGGGGTTGTGCCAAAAAGGAATCCGCATGGTATGCTTCCTTGATGTCCTTAAGTAGGTCTTGATTATTAATTACTCCTAGGAATCTAGAGTCAGGAAGAATAGTCTTAGGAGGAGTAATTGGACGTGTCTCTGCTGAGTAAATCCTAGAGAGTGCATCAGCCTTTTCATTGCGCGATCCTGGTCTATAAGAAATGATAAAATTAAATTGGTTTAAGAAAAGATTCCAGCGAGCCTGGCGAGGAGTCAGGCACTTAGCCGACCTGATAAACTCAAGGTTACGATGATCTGTCAGGACGACTATTTGCTGTGCAGCTCCCTGAAGAAGGTGTCTCCATTCTTTGAAGGCGGCAATAATGGCCAACAACTCTCTATTGCCCACATCGTAGTTCCTCTCAGCCGAAGACAACTGCTGGGAAAAGAAGGCACAGGGATGCAAGACATTCTTCTCACCTGTTCTCTGAGAGAGTATAGCTCCAACGGCACAGTCTGAAGCATCAACCTCTATTATGAAGGCAAGCTCGGGGTTGGATGTACTAGGATAGGTGCAGTGGTAAATTTATCTTTTAGACGGGAAAATGCTTCCTGGGCTTGGGGAGTCCAGGAGAACCTAGACTCTTTCCGGGTAAGTTGGGTGATAGGTGACACTACCTCAGAGAAATTTCTAATGAAACATCTATAGAAGTTGGCAAACCCGATGAAGCGCTGTACCTCCTTCACATTTCTAGGACTTGGCCAATCCTTGATGGCTTGGGTTTTGCTTCCATCCATACTAATTCCTTGTGTAGACAGTACATACCCCAGAAATTGAATTTCGGTCCTATGGAATTCACACTTTTCAAGTTTGATGTAAAGATGATTTTGTCTTAGACGTTCCAAGACCATTCTCACATGTCCATGATGTTCCTCTGTGGAGTTAGAAAAAATTAGAATATCATCCAAATAAATTACCACGAATGTATCTAGGAGATCCCTGAAGATGTCATTCACCAAGTGTTGGAAAGTGGCTGGGGCGGTACTCAGACCAAAAGGCATAACTAGATATTCAAAGTGTCCATAGCGTGACCTGAATGCAGTCTTCCATTCATCCCCAGGTCTAATACGGACTAAGTTATAGGCCCCACGAAGATCTAGTTTAGAGAAAATTTTGGCATGTCGCACTCTCTCCAATAACTCAGGGATTAAAGGCAATGGATAACGGTTTCTAATAGTAACCTTATTGAGTTCCCTATAGTCTACGCATGGTCTCAGAGATCCATCTTTCTTCTTTACAAAGAAGATGGGTGCACCTGCAGGAGATGAAGAGGGGCGTATGAAGCCCTTGGCTAGATTTTCGTCTATGTAATCCTTTAAAGCCTTTAGCTCGGGCCCCGCCAGGGGGTAGATCTTACTAAAAGGTATCTCTGCTCCAGGCAATAATTCAATTGGACAATCATATGGACGGTGAGGAGAGAAGCTGGTCAGCGTTCTTCTTGTCACATAAATCCACATAGTCCTGGTATACAGCTGGTAGTTCAGGGACTGACATGGTTCCTTTAGGAACAGAGCAAGCTGAAACTTTTGGACTCATCTGTTTCTCTGGAAAGTGTAATTCCTTGGTCTCCCAGTTAATGGTAGGATTCTGAGCCTGCAGCCATGGTAGCCCTAGAATAATGGGAAAGTGGGGAAGAGATAAGCATAAAGGACAGTTTCTCTTGATGATCTTTACCCATAAGAACCCTCAAAGGCTCTGTTTCCTGATCCACTGGTCCAGAGGTCAGCAGGGAGCCATCCACAGTTTCCATCTGTACTGGAGTAGCCTTCTTCACTGAACGTATCCCCTGTTTCAGAGCAAAGGAGACATCCATAAAATTTCCACTTGCCCCTGAGTCGATCATAGCAGAGCTAGACACCCAAGCTGAGTCAACCCAGAGTTTGATGGAAAGAAAGCAATGAGAATTGTTTTTCTTACAACTCAGCTGGGACACCGCTGAGGAAACTTGAAAAATGGCAGCGTTTACACAGTCAACGTCCTCAGAGGTAACGGAGTTTAAGTCCGAGAAATCAAGATCTGTTGCTGCAGATCTCTCTGGAGCCTGAGGCTCGGACCTGACAGATCCCTCTCGCAACACTCACAATGAATGAGTGCTGCAGTAGTCTTACGAGAACGGCTGGGGCAGTTTATAATGAAGTGCCCTGACTTACCACAATAGAAACATAGATTTTCCTTAAAACGATGTTCCTTGTGTGCATCACTAACGCGTCGTTGTAAAGAGTCTACCTGCATGGGTTCAGGTTCAGGTTCCCGTGTAATCCTACTCAAAGGTTCCTTAGCTGGAGAGGAAGGTAGGAAAAGGTTAGTGCGATTGCTTTCGAACCATCTCTCTTGCCTGCGTTCAGTCAGACGAGTATCAATACGGATGCAGTAGTTAATAAAGTCACCTAACGCAGTGGGAGGGTCGGCACGAGCAAGTTCATCCTTAATCAGTGGAGATAACCCCTTTCGAAAAATAGATTTTTGGCGGAACTGTCCCAGGTGGTATCAAGGGCCCATCTCCTGAAATCCAAGGCATATTCAGCTACCGAGTGCTTACCTTGGCGCAAAGCTAACATGGCTGCTTCAGCTGTTGCACCTCGATTGGGGTCATCAAACACCTGCCCCATGGCTGAAATAAAAGCATCAAGGTGATTCAAACAATCATCCTCAGTCTCAATCAGAGGGTTTGCCCACATCAAAGCCTTGTTGGTAAGCAACATAATTATAGTAAGCACCTTAGATCGTTCAGTGGGAAATTGTGAAGCATGTGCAGAAAAAAAAAGATTGCATTGATTAATAAATCCCCTGAATTTCTCACGTTCACCGCCAAAACGAAAAGGGGGCAACTTGGGAATCCCAGAACTCGGGGCTACGGCAGGAGCCTGGACTCGCTCTTCTAGAACCTCAATCCTGGCTCGCAAATCCTGGGCAGTCTGTCCAAACACTTGCATATTGTGATTAGTGAGGTCCTGTAGGCTTGAAAAACGGGTCTTTATATTCTGCAAATCTGCAAGGATATTATCAGTCACTCCGCAAAGTTCCTTTATGCGGGCCTCCATTTTCCAGATCTTTTAAGACAGGAGTACTGGAGAAGAGGAGAGGAGAAAAAAAAAAAAACAATAGTGTTTACCTGTGGTAACACTGCAGAGAGAAAAAAAATTAAGGGAACTGCTCACCTGGAATGGTTGTGAGAAGTCACAACCACTATCATCACAGAAAGTTCACCCGGACATCTGATATCCACAGTTACAGCAGACAAAAAAGAGAAAAGAGAAAAAAAAAAAAACAATAGTGTTTACCTGTGGTAACACTGCAGAAAAAAAAACACTTAAGGGAATTGCTCACCTGGAATGGTTGTGAGAAGTCACAACCACTGTCATCACAGAAAGTACAACCGGACATCCGATATCCACAGTTACAGCAGACACAGCCTTTCCAGACCCAGCAGACACTAACGTTTTGGCTTCAGAATCTTGTAATGTATGTAGTACAGTTCATATAGCGTCTTGTGCTTGGGTGCGATGAAAATACATGAGACACAGGTTTGATATAGAAAGTCTTGTATTACTTCATACAAGTTGGCAAAAATAGTCACACAGTTTGCAGACACAGAAGCAGGAGACACAGCAGGCCAGAGTAATCTAAGCTCAGCAATCACTCTCCACAACAGGTTCAGGATCTTCTTCTCTGTTACCGTAAGTCCATGCAAACGTGGGTCTTTCAAAGAGCAGGGTTCAGAGTCCACAAGTGCTTCAGAGTTCCTCAGTAGGAATAGCTGGAGTACAAGGTCCAAGGCTTTAGGAGTCAGGTCACAGGTTCACTGCAGGCTAGATTCTGAAGCACTGATTGCTCAGCTGTGGCTGCTTAAGAAGCAAAAGGAGAGAATCAGGGCGGGAACATGCAAGCTGGAAACTCCATTTTGACTGAGGGCAAGATAGCTGCAGCAAGACAGAAAGTAAAATGGCTGACGAACAAACTGAGTTTCAGGAACATGTACACAGAACCTTACAACGGGATGCTGTGCTTCTCACTTGTTTTGCATTCTAGGATGCTGCCTTGCATGGTGTTAGCCAATGTTGGGAATGTGTGCACCCTGCTGTACAGGTGAGCAGGGAGCAGCTCCCTGGACATGACTGGGAGGAATATAGAGATGAATATTGGCACAGTCCGGAAGGAGGTGCTACCAGTAGGTTCCCAAACCGTAGAATCATATAGCAAAAACTGGGCACACTCAGAAATTGTATAAATGTAATTTAATACGTACAACTGATCACTAGTAACAGACGTTTCGGTCTATATTGACCTTCATCAGTGTACTAAAAAAACAAAATAAGTGATCAATATTTATAAAACAGAAATAAGGTATATACACTAATATAAAGGGTCATAGGAAATCTAGAATGCTCCAAACAGAGTGCATCCAACATCATAGCTGTCCAAGATATTCAGTGAAAGAAATACAAAGTAAAACATTGAATAAGCGGCAGACATACCTAGTGGCAGTGTGAAACCCATATAGTGAGACATATAGGTTCTATCTGTGGATCAAAAACCGTAAGATGAATTTGTGAAGTTTTAATAATTATTTATAGAAACAATGCGAAATATAACATACCCGTTATGAGGAGTATTGTTGTGAACGGCTGAAAGGAAGTATGTGATAGTGGTAAGTGAACACGTACAGTGTCCATAGTGTTAAATCTAATGAATAGGAAATAACATACCGCTCAGAAGGTGAAATTCCTGTTAAGGTTGTCAGCAATAGGAAAAAACTGTAGAGATATATTTTAGCGCTACTAAGTAGTGAAATCAGGCTCTGGTGATAAAGATCTCAGCTTTGTTGTATATAGTGCACTTACCCCGATTAGGACTAAGTATTAATTGCGGTCCCAGTGACGCGGCATCCACCGCTAGTCTCGTGGTGGCAGGGAGTGGAAGAAATAGCTAGGTTTAAATAGGAGTGTAATCTCTAACTGGCGCCCAGCGCCAAACCGGAAGTGCCCAGTCGGAAGTGACGTCAGCGCAATTGTGCAGAGCGTGGAGGAAGAGCTCTGTGTTCCAAGGACTGTGCTTGCGTTCCAGCTATAGTGCGCATGGCAGGAAGTTGGTGGTGGGGCAGTGAAAAGTGAGAACAGAAATAACCATCTTGCACAGGATATTTAATAGCGGTTCTGTGAAAAAAAGAGAAACAACAGAATAAGCCAGCGAAATTTAGTGAAGACAATATAGTATATGTCTATGACCCATATCAGATTTATAGAAACGCATGAAGGTCATAATCCTTATTTAACCCCTTGGGGTGTAAGGTATCCAATTCATGGATCCAAAATGCCTCCCTTCTCTTAAGTTGGGTTATACGATCTCCCCCCGTCGGGGTGCTGGTATGTGTTCCAGCACTTGATAACGCAGTTGAGCAATGTTATGGCCTTGTGAAATAAAGTGATGGGGAATTGGTAACAAAGTGTCTTTGCATCTAATGGTAGATTTGTGTTTCGATATCCTATTCTTCACACTTTGTATAGTTTCGCCTATATACAGTAGACCACAGGGACATTTTATTAAGTACACCACATAATTCGAATTGCATGTAAAATAATCCCTGATGGTGTACCTTTTCCAGTGTAGGGATGATGTACAATATTGCCCCTAAGGACGTTATTGCATTGTTGACAACAAAGACATGGGAAGGTACCCATCTTGGGATGTTGTAAAAATCTTTGGGTAGTACTAGGATTCTTTGGGCCGATATCTGCTCTGATAAGACTATCTTTAAGATTCCGTGGTCGCCTGAAACATGGCATAAAGGGTTCTCTAAAGGCCAGAACTTCAGGATGGGCCGATTGGAGAATATGCCAGTGTTGCCGTATGGCTGTATGGATTTTATAGGCTGATGGGTGATAGTCGTGTACGAATGGTATCCTTGTCCCTTTGTCCCTACGTTGGTCCCTGTTGGAGGGTTTGGGTACTATTGTGTGAGGAGGATATCCTCTGTCTAGAAATTTGGATTGCATCTCTGTTATCCTTGTCTGTTGTAAGGATGGATCAGTAACGATCCTTTTTACCCTTTGTAACTGAGACTGTGGAATGGAGCATTTCATTTTGAGGGGGTGGAAACTAGAAAAATGGAGGAGGCTATTCCTGTCGGTGGATTTGGAAAATATATCAGTTGTCAGGTTGCCATGGGAGTCTTTAGTCACTAGGGTGTCTAGAAAGCTTATTTGTTTGAGGTCATTGGTCATGGTAAAGTCTAAGCCCGGCCAAGATGTTCTAAGGAAATTGAAAAAGGTATTTAATGTAATCAGGTCGCCTACCACACACAGAAGATGTCATCTATATACCTTTTCCAGACCAGAACATGGTGCTGGAAAAGATGATGTTTATAGATGAGTGTTTCCTCATAGTGTGCCATATAAGCATTGGCATACGGGGGGCGACGTTACTACCCATCGCGGTGCCTTTGATCTGCAAGTAAAAGTCATCTTGAAAGAGAAAAAAGTTTTCCGTTAGAACTATGGATAGTAGGTCGCTACAAAGGTCGATTTGTCTGGATGCATTCCAGAAAGTGTGAGGAGACGTCGTGTGGAATGCTATTCCTTCTGTGTGTGGAATGGATGTGTATAGGTCCCGTACATCGAATGAGACCAAGATGGCATTCGGTGGGATTGGGGTGACAGCTTGGATGTTTCTAAGAAATGATCCAGTATCCAAAAGAAATGAAGGGATTTTCTTAATCAGAGGAGTCATGACTTTCTCCAGGTAGATAGAAAGTGGGGACAGAACAGATTCAGTGGAGGCAACTATAGGGCGTCCCGGTGGATTGTTCAGATTCTTATGTATCTTGGGTAGGATATAGAAGACAGGTATGATGGGACATTTTTTTGTCAAGAAACAACAGTCTTGCTGTCTATAGTACCAAGTCATGATAATGGTTAAGGATGGAAGTGATTCTAGACTCAATACGGGTTGTGGGGTTGCCTGATAGCTTGGTATATGTTGTAACATCATTTAATTGACGCTGTATTTCGCCAATATATGCTGTTCTGTCCATTATAACAATTGCTCCTCCTTTGTCAGCTGGTTTGACAACCACTTCTTTGTCATGTTGTAGTGTGGCTAGGGCCTGTCTGTCAAGGGAGGAGCAATTGGATGGAAAATGAATTTTACCTTGATTGGTATCACGACGTAAGTTCTGAAAGGTTGCATAGATAAACTGGATGAAAGTCTCCAACGCATGTGAACCCATGGGTGGACGATACGTACTTTTGGATCGTAAGTGCAGGCTCTCTGCTGTGAGGCAATTGGGTGGTGGTATGGCAGGTACAGGAACATTAGCTGGATTGGAGAAATGTAATTTAAGGCGTAATAACCTAAAAAACCTCTGAAGGTCCATGTCCAGCTTAAATGTACTGTTCCTGTAGCTCGGGCAGAAAGATAGACCTCGCTGGAGGAGTCTATGTTCTGCTATGCCCATAGATTTTGATGAGATGTTTACCACAAGTGACTTGTTACCTGAGAGCGTGTCACTCGGGTTGGGTCCATGGTCCGTTGTGTGTCGTTTCCCCCTCCTGGGCCTCTTCTTCGTTGGGATCGTCGCTGGCGGCCTAAAAAACGATCCTGATATGATGATCTTTCGGGCCTCTCCAAGTCCGAACCTGATGTGGAGACGTCCGGGGAAGAGCGGTAGTTGGTTCTGGTAGAAAACTGTCGTGAGGAGGGTCTGTCGCGCCATCTATATACTTTGTCTTGCTCGTAGTCTTCCTGGTCCCGCTGAAATTTGGCCCGTTTACGTTGTTCTATGTCACGGCGATGTTGCAGGATGTTGGTCTCAATCTTAGATTTGAGAGAGTTGAAATCTTCAGCGGAATTGGTAGATGTCAGTTGATCCTCTATGTTCTTAAGTCTTGCTTCACAAGATGAGATTTCTTTGTGCAGGTGCTCCAAGGTTAGGACCATAAGATCAAAAGAGCATTTGTTAAGGATGAGTTCAAATTTAGTACAGAAATCAGGTGAATCAGAAAAAAGAGTAGGGCGGAGTGAAACCCTCAAACCTCGTGGGATTCTCTGTGCCTTCAGATATTCAGACAAAGTGGCTCCATGGAGCTCTAAATTCGTATGATGTCGAAGTTCCCGTTCCCAATCTCGTCCCCTTGTTTCACTTGGGGGAGTTTTTAAGAAAGTCACTAGATACCTTGGACAAAGCTATGATGCTAGAAGCTTCTTCGGTGTTGTATGAAAATGTTAGAGAGGACATGACCCTGAAGTAGAACGTGCACAATATAAGGGATTATATAGAGATGAATATTGGCACAGTCCGAAAGGAGGTGCTACCAGTAGGTTCCCAAACCGTAGAATCATATAGCAAAAACTGGGCACACTCAGAAATTGTATAAATGTAATTTAATACGTACAACTGATCACTAGTAACAGACGTTTCGGTCTATATTGACCTTCATCAGTGTACTAAAAAAACAAAATAAGTGATCAATATTTATAAAACAGAAATAAGGTATATACACTAATATAAAGGGTCATAGGAAATCTAGAATGCTCCAAACAGAGTGCATCCAACATCATAGCTGTCCAAGATATTCAGTGAAGAAATACAAAGTAAAACATTGAATAAGCGGCAGACATACCTAGTGGCAGTGTGAAACCCATATAGTGAGACATATAGGTTCTATCTGTGGATCAAAAACCGTAAGATGAATTTGTGAAGTTTTAATAATTATTTATAGAAACAATGCGAATATAACATACCCGTTATGAGGAGTATTGTTGTGAACGGCTGAAAGGAAGTATGTGATAGTGGTAAGTGAACACGTACAGTGTCCATAGTGTTAAATTCTAATGAATAGGAAATAACATACCGCTCAGAAGGTGAAATTCCTGTTAAGGTTGTCAGCAATAGGAAAAAACTGTAGAGATATATTTTAGCGCTACTAAGTAGTGAAATCAGGCTTGGTGATAAAGATCTCAGCTTTGTTGTATATAGTGCACTTACCCCGATTAGGACTAAGTATTAATTGCGGTCCCAGTGACGCGGCATCCACCGCTAGTCTCGTGGTGGCAGGGAGTGGAAGAAATGGCTAGGTTTAAATAGGAGTGTAATCTCTAACTGGCGCCCAGCGCCAAACCGGAAGTGCCCAGTCGGAAGTGACGTCAGCGCAATTGTGCAGAGCGTGGAGGAAGAGCTCTGTGTTCCAAGGACTGTGCTTGCGTTCCAGCTATAGTGCGCATGCAGGAAGTTGGTGGTGGGGCAGTGAAAAGTGAAAACAGAAATGACCATCTTGCACAGGATATTTAATAGCGGTTCTGTGAAAAAAGAAACAACAGAATAAGTCAGCGAAATTTAGTGAAGACGATATAGTATATGTCTGTGATCCATATCAAATTATAGAAAGCATGAAGGTCATAATCCTTATTTAACCCCTTGGGGTGTAAGGTATCCAATTCATGGATCCAAAATGCCTCCCTTCTTTAAGTTGGGTTATACGATCACCCCCTCGTCGAGGTGCTGGTATATGTTCCAGCACTTGATAGCGCAGTTGGGCAATGTTATGGCCTTGTGAAATAAAATGATGGGGAATTGGTAACAAAGTGTCTTTGCATCTTATGGTAGATTTGTGTTTCGATATCCTATTCTTCACACTTTGTATAGTTTCGCCTATATACAGTAGACCACAGGGACATTTTATTAAGTACACCACATAATTGGAATTGCATGTAAAATAGTCCTTGATGGTATACCTTTTCCCAGTTAGGGATGATGTACGACATTGCCCCTAAGGACGTTATTGCATTGTTGCAACAAAGACATGGGAAGGTACCCATCTTGGGATGTTGTAAAAATCTTTGGGTAGTACTAGGTTTCTTTGGGCCAATATCTGCTCTGATTAGACTATCTTTAAGATTCCGTGGTCGCCTGAAACATGGCATAAAGGGTTCTCTAAAGGCCAGAACTTCAGGATGGGCCGATTGGAGAATATGCCAGTGTTGCCGTATGGCTGTATGGATTTTATAGGCTGATGGGTGATAGTCGTGTACAAATGGTATCCTTGTCCCTTTGTCCCTACGTTGGTCCCTGTCGGAGGGTTTAGGTATTATTGTGTGAGGAGGATATCCTCTGTCTAGAAATTTGGATTGCATCTCTGTTATCCTTGTCTGTTGTAAGGATGGATCAGTTACGATCCTTTTCACCCTTTGTAACTGAGATTGGGAATAGAGCATTTCATTTTGAGGGGGTGGAAACTTGAAAAATGGAGGAGGCTATTCCTGTCGGTGGATTTGGAAAATATATCAGTTGTCAGGTTGCCATGGGAGTCTTTAGTCACTAGGGTGTCTAGAAAGCTTATTTGTTTGAGGGTCATTGGTCATGGTAAAGTCTAAGCCGGCCAAGATGTTCTAAGGAAATTGAAAAAGGTATTTAATGTAGTCAGGTCGCCTACCCACACACAGAAGATGTCATCTATATACCTTTTCCAGACCAGAACATGGTGCTGGAAAAGATGATGTTTATAGATGAGTGTTTCCTCATAATGTGCCATGTAAGCATTGGCATACGGGGGCGCGACGTTACTACCATCGCGGTGCCTTTGATCTGCAAGTAAAGTCATCTTGAAAAGAAAAAAGTTTTCCGTTAGACTATGGATAGTAGGTCGCTGCAAAGGTCGATTTGGTCTGGATGCATTCCAGAAAGTGTGAGGAGACGTCGTGTGGAAGCTATTCCTTCTGTGTGTGGGGATGGATGTGTATAGGTCCCGTACATCGAATGAGACCAAATGGCATTCGGTGGGATTGGGGTGACAGCTTGGATGTTTCTAAGAAATGATCCAGTATCCAGAAGAAATGAGGGATTTTCTTAATCAGAGGAGTCATGACTTTCTCCAGGTAAAATAGAAAGTGGGGACAGAACAGATTCAGTGGAGGCAACTATAGGGCGTCCCGGTGGTTATTCAGATTCTTATGTATCTTAGGTAGATATAGAAGACAGGTATGATGGGACATTTTTTGTCAAGAAAATCAACAGTCTTGCTGTCTATAGTACCTAATCGTGATAATGATTAAGGATGGAAGTGATTCTAGACTCAATATGGGTTGTGGGGTTGCCTGATAGCTTGGTGTATGTTGCAACATCATTTAATTGACGCTGTATTTCGTCAATATATGCTGTTCTGTCCATGATAACAATTGCTCCTCCTTTGTCAGCTGGTTTGACAACCACTTCTTTGTTGTTGTAGTGTGGCTAGGGCCTGTCTGTCAAGGGGGAGCAATTGGATGGAAAGTGAATTTTACCTTGATTGGTATCACGACGTAAGTTCTGAAAGGTTGCATAGATAAACTGGATGAAAGTCTCCAACGCATGTGAACCCATGGGTGGACGATACGTACTTTTGGATCGTAAGTGCAGGCTCTCTGCTGTGAGGCAATTGGGTGGTGGTATGGCAGGTACAGGAACATTAGCTGGATTGGAAGAAATGTAATTTAAGGCGTAATAACCTAAAAAACCTCTGAAGGTCCATGTCCAGCTTAAATGTACTGTTCCTGTAGCTCGGGCAGAAAGATAGACCTCGCTGGAGGAGTCTATGTTCTGCTATGCCCATAGATTTTGATGAGATGTTTACCACAAGTGACTTGTTACCTGAGAGCGTGTCACTCGGGTTGGGTCCATGGTCCGTTGTGTGTCGTTTCCCTCCTGGGCTCTCTTCGTTGGGATCGTCGTGGCGGCCTAAAACGATCCTGATATGATGATCTTTCGGGCCTCTCAAGTCGACCTGAGTGGAGACGTCGGAAGAGCGGTAGTTGGTTCTGTAGAAAACTGTCGTGAGGAGGTCTGTCGCGCCATCTATATACTTTGTCTTGCGTAGTCTTCCTGCCGAAAGATCATCATATCAGATCGTTTTTTAGGCCGCCAGCGACGATCCAACGAGAAGAGGCCAGGAGGGGAAACGACACACAACGGACCATGGACCCAACCCGAGTGACACGCTCTCAGGTAACAAGTCACTTGTGGTAAACATTCATCAAAATCTATGGGCATAGCAGAACATAGACTCCTCCAGCGAGGTCTATCTTTCTGCCCGAGCTACAGGAACAGTACATTTAAGCTGGACATGGACCTTCAGAGGTTTTTTAGGTTATTACGCCTTAAATTACATTTCTCCAATCCAGCTAATGTTCCTGTACCTGCCATACCACCACCCAATTGCCTCACAGCAGAGAGCCTGCACTTACGATCCAAAAGTACGTATCGTCCACCCATGGGTTCACATGCGTTGGAGACTTTATCCAGTTTATCTATGCAACCTTTCAGAACTTACGTCGTGATACCAATCAAGGTAAAATTCACTTTTCCATCCAATTGCTCTCCCTTGACAGACAGGCCCTAGCCACACTACAACATGACAAAGAAGTGGTTGTCAAACCGCTGACAAAGGAGGAGCAATTGTTATAATGGACAGAACAGCATATATTGCGAAATACAGCGTCAATTAAATGATGTTACAACATATACCAAGCTATCAGGCAACCCCACAACCCTATTGAGTCTAGAATCACTTCCATCCTTAACCATTATCAGATTGGGTACTATAGACAGCAAGACTGTTGTTTCTTGACAAAAAAATGTCCCATCATACCTGTCTTCTATATCCTACCCAAGATACATAAGAATCTGAACAATCCACCGGGACGCCCTATAGTTGCCTCCACTGAATCTGTTCTGTCCCCACTTTCTATCTACCTGGAGAAAGTCATGACTCCTCTGATTAAGAAAATCCCTTCATTTCTTTTGGATACTGGATCATTTCTTAGAAACATCCAAGCTGTCACCCCAATCCCACCGAATGCCATTTTTGGTCTCATTCGATGTACGGGACTATACACATCCATTCCACACACAGAAGGAATAGCATCCACACGACGTCTCCTCACACTTTCTGGAATGCATCCAGATCAAATCGACCTTTGTAGCGACCTACTATCCATAGTTCTAACGGAAAACTTTTTTCTCTTTCAAGATGACTTTTACTTGCAGATCAAAGGCACCGCGATGGGTAGTAACGTCGCGCCCCCGTATGCCAATGCTTAATGGCACACTATGAGGAAACACTCATCTATAAACATCATCTTTTCCAGCACCATGTTCTGGTCTGGAAAAGGTATATAGATGACATCTTCTGTGTGTGGGTAGGCGACCTGATTACATTAAATACCTTTTTCAATTTCCTTAGAACATCTTGGCCGGGCTTAGACTTTACCATGACCAATGACCCAAACAAATAAGCTTTCTAGACACCCTAGTGACTAAAGACTCCCATGGCAACCTGACAACTGATATATTTTCCAAATCCACCGACAGGAATAGCCTCCTCCATTTTTCTAGTTTCCACCCCCTCAAAATGAAATGCTCCATTCCACAGTCTCAGTTACAAAGGGTAAAAGGATCGTACTGATCCATCCTTACAACAGACAAGGATAACAGAGATGCAATCCAAATTTCTAGACAGAGGATATCCTCCTCACACAATAGTACCCAAACCCTCCACAGGGACCAACGTAGGGACAAAGGGACAAGGATACCATTTCGTACACGACTATCACCCATCAGCCTATAAAATCCATACAGCCATACGGCAACACTGGCATATTCTCCAATCGGCCCATCCTGAAGTTCTGGCCTTTAGAGAACCCTTTATGCCATGTTTCAGGCGACCACGGAATCTTAAAGATAGTCTTATCAGAGCAGATATCGGCCCAAAGAACCTAGTACTACCCAAAGATTTTTACAACATCCCAAGATGGGTACCTTCCCATGTCTTTGTTGTCAACAATGCAATAACGTCCTTAGGGGCAATTTGTACATCATCCCTACACTGGGAAAAGGTACACCATCAGGGATATTTTACATGCAATTCGAATTATGTGGTGTACTTAATAAAATGTCCCTGTGGTCTACTGTATATAGGCGAAACTATACAAAGTGTGAAGAATAGGATATCGAAACACAAATCTACCATTAGATGCAAAGACACTTTGTTACCAATTCCCCATCACTTTATTTCACAAGGCCATAACATTGCTCAACTGCGTTATCAAGTGCTGGAACACATACCAGCACCCGACGGGGGGGAGATCGTATAACCCAACTTAAGAGAAGGGAGGCATTTTGGATCCATGAATTGGATACCTTACACCCCAAGGGGTTAAATAAGGATTATGACCTTCATGCTTTTCTATAAATCTGATATGGGTCATGACATATACTATATGTCTTCACTAAATTTCGCTGCTTATTCTGTTGTTTCTTTTTTCACAGAACCGCTATTAAATATCCTGTGCAAGATGGTTATTTCTGTTTCTCACTTTTCACTGCCCCACCACCAACTTCCTGCATGCGCACTATAGCTGGAACGCAAGCACAGTCCTTGGAACACAGAGCTCTTCCTCCACGCTCTGCACAATTGCGCTGACGTCACTTCCGACTGGGCACTTCCGGTTTGGCGCTGGGCGCCAGTTAGAGATTACACTCCTATTTAAACCTAGCTATTTCTTCCACTCCCTGCCACCACGAGACTAGCGGTGGATGCCGCGTCACTGGGACCGCAATTAATACTTAGTCCTAATCGGGGTAAGTGCACTATATACAACAAAGCTGAGATCTTTATCACCAGAGCCTGATTTCACTACTTAGTAGCGCTAAAATATATCTCTACAGTTTTTTCCTATTGCTGACAACCTTAACAGGAATTTCACCTTCTGAGCGGTATGTTATTTCCTATTCATTAGATTTAACACTATGGACACTGTACGTGTTCACTTACCACTATCACATACTTCCTTTCAGCCGTTCACAACAATACTCCTCATAACGGGTATGTTATATTTCGCATTGTTTCTATAAATAATTATTAAAACTTCACAAATTCATCTTACGGTTTTTGATCCACAGATAGAACCTATATGTCTCACTATATGGGTTTCACACTGCCACTAGGTATGTCTGCCGCTTATTCAATGTTTTACTTTGTATTTCTTTCACTGAATATCTTGGACAGCTATGATGTTGGATGCACTCTGTTTGGAGCATTCTAGATTTCCTATGACCCTTTATATTAGTGTATATACCTTATTTCTGTTTTATAAATATTGATCACTTATTTTGTTTTTTTAGTACACTGATGAAGGTCAATATAGACCGAAACGTCTGTTACTAGTGATCAGTTGTACGTATTAAATTACATTTATACAATTTCTGAGTGTGCCCAGTTTTTGCTATATGACTGGGAGGAATGCATCACCTGATTGTTATCTTTAGGTTTTTGCTGCTTGTTTAAGGACTGTTTCTAATCCAGCTGAATGGTGTTTTTTCAGTTCCTTTCATAATGGTATGGAGAGCTTCCTGGTTGGGATCTGGTTGCTTCTCAGCAGTTGCTAATGGTCTTAGGTTCTTCTTCATTAACTATTGTCCCTGGGTTACCCTTTGGTTTTTAGTTGGGTTTTATGCTGCTAGCTTTGGATTTACTGTTGTTACATTGTTATATTGTACACGTCACCAGACGCAAGCTATCCTGCGACAGCAGTCTGGGAAGGGCTCTGTAAAACTCCCCTACCCTTCGGAAGTGGGTGAAGAATATCTTGGACCCTAAAGACTTGCCTAGCAGTGGTGGTTTGTGCAAAGTGTGTCTGTCACTGCGGTTTTGCTCATCCAATGCGAGTAGCTACAGAGTATTTATTCCTGCATATAACATAATAAACAACCTTTTGAAAAAAACAAAGGACCCAGGCAAGCAGCTTGCTAACCAACTGTGATACCTCTTGGGAATGTTCCAGGATCTGGCTAATACTGTGGGACAGCATAGTCAGGCCCTTGCTCACGAGGGTCTCACAGCACAGCAGTTTCCTTACTCTACTTCTATCATAAAGGGCACCCCTGTAGAAGCTAAGGTTTCCCTTCCTGATTGTTTTGGGAGTGATAGTAAGTTGTAAACTCTTCTAACTTGGTCCGGTGTCCTCTGAGAACGAAAAAACTCAGGTTGGCCTCATAAATTCTGTCCTCAGAGAGGACCCTCAGTCATGAGCCTATTCATTACCACTAGACTCGCTCACTCGTTCATTGGTTAATACATTTTTTGAGGCCATATAAATACAGTACAGACCAAAAGTTTGGACACACCTCATTCAATGATTCTTCTGTATTTTCATGACTATGAAAATTGTAGAATCGCACTGAAGGCATCAAAACTATGAATTAACACATGTGGAATTATACATTACACTTAACAAAAAAGTGTGAAACAACTGAAAATATGTCTTATATTCTAGGTTTTTCAAAGTAGCCACCTTTTGCTTTGATTACTGCTTTGCACGCAGAAAAGGTGAACGGATGGACTCTACATGCCTAGTTCCCACCGTGAAGCATGGAGGAGGTGGTGTGATGGTATGGGGGTGCTTTGCTGGTGACACTGTTGGGGATTATTCAAAATTGAAGCGATGAGCGGTCCAGCTCACCCCAAACCATCTCGATTGGGTTCAGGTCTGGTGACTGTGGAGGCCAGGTCATCTGGCATAGCACCCCATCACTCTCCTTCTTGGTCAAATAGCTCTTAAACAGCTTGGAGGTGTGTTTGGTGTCATTGCCCTGTTGAAAAATAAATGATGGTCCAACTAAACGCAAACCAGATGGAATAGCATGCTGCTGCAAGATGCTGTGGTAGCCATGCTGGTTCAGTATGCCTTCAATTTTGAATAAATCCCCAACAGTGTCACCAGCAAAGCACCCCCACACCATCACACCTCCTCCTCCATGCTTCATGGTGGGAACGGCATGTAGTGTCCATCCGTTCACTTTTCTGCGCGCAAAGCAGTAATCAAAGCAAAAGGTGGCTACTTTGAAGAACCTAGAATATAAGACATATTTTCAGCTGTTTCACACTTTTTTGTAAAGTGTATTGTATAATTCCACATGTGTTAATTCATAGTTTTGATGCCTTCAGTGTGATTCTGCAATTTTCACAGTCATGAAAATACAGAAAAATCGTTGAATGAGCAGGTGTGTCCAAACTTTTGGTCTGTACTGTAGATATATGATGAACCAGACCGCGCAGCTTTAGCTGAGTCAAACCTCGGGGTTCTATACTTGGGAGAACTCACTGCAGAGAATTACTGCTCCCAATTTCGGAGATGGTCTATAGAAACGGGGTGGAATGATGCCTCTCTCTGCAGTACATTCCTCACTAATTTGAATGATCAAGTTAAATATATGCTAGTCCATCACTCTCTCCCAGGGTCTCTTGAAGTCTCCATGACTTTAGTGGTCCATCTGGACAAAAGACAAAAATGGCTATTGGAAAAATTATCCTCTGAACGGGACCTACCCTCTCCCTCTGTATTCCCGGAGGTCATCGGTGAACCTATGCAGATTAGCAGAGTGGGTACCTCTCCAAAGTTGAAACAACAAAGATGGCATGATCAGCAATGTTTTCTCTTCTGCTCCCCTCGTCACCTGGTCTGAGTGTCCATGCCTGGAGTCGGCTGGAAACAACCATGCCTAGTTTTGACAGGGGCTTCCTGGCAAGGCGTTTAGGTACCCCTAGATATGAAAAAAATACTTTTGCCAATTGTTTCTGTTTCTGATAAAAATCTTGGTGATTATGCTTTTGTAGATTGTGGAACTAAAATAAGTTTTTTGGATGCTGCTATAGCTATGAAACTGAGAGTTCCCCTAATCTCCTTAAATGCTTCTATAAAGCTAACCTAAATCAGATTGTTGGGTTACGTACTGTGGAGCTTGTCTCCCTCACCACTGGTTATTTTCATAGGGAGGAGGGTATCCTTTTTCATCCTACAGGACCTCCCTGCTGCAGTGGTTTTTGGTCTGCAGTGGATTTGTGCTTGACTGGGAGGGAGGGGATATTGTCAGGTGGTCCTCCAGGTGTAGGTCTCTGTTGTGTTTTGGTAGCTGAGGAGAATAAGCAAAAACAGCAATACACCAGAGAGGCTGGAACCTATTAGACTGCAGTAACCTGAACTAACCACACAACTAGAGGTAGCCGTGGAGCGTTCCTATGTTGATCCTAGACGCCTCGTCACAGCCTGAGAGATAACTACACCTAAAGGCAGAAAGACGAAAGCTATCTGCCCAGAGCAGATCCCCAAAGAAAAGAGGAAGCCCCCAAACATGTAATGGCGGTTAGACAAGAAGAGGCACGTACACAGACAGAAAATAGAATGAGCAAACGCTGGGGCCCAATCTGTCTAGACAGAAAAGTACAGGAAAGGATACTCACTGCAATCAAAAATTTAAACCTAAAAAATACCAACTCTTCTGATTGCAAAAACACCTGAGATCACACGATCTCTACCACCTAAAATCAGATCTCTGATGTAACAGATAAACTGAGAGGAGCACAAGCCCCCCAGAGGGGACCTGGCTGACCTCCACAGAAGTGCAGGGAACAATGCAAAAAGCAAACACAAAAATAAAAGCAGAAAATATCTTATCTGATAGCAGAATATGCAGGCAAGACTCAGCAATCTTCCAAATGAACCAGGAACCACAGTTGAGACAAGAACAATTGATCACCGGCAACTGTTATGATTTGGTAGCTGAGGAGTGCAGGTAAAAAAGGCAATACACCAGAGCAGTTGGAATCTATGAGATTGCAGTACCCTGACTAACCACCACAACTAGAGGCAGCCGTGGAGCGTTCCTACGTTGGTCCTAGACGCCTCGTCACAGCCTGAGAAACTAACTACACCTAAAGATAGAAATAGGAAAGCTATCTGCCCTGGAGCAGAACCCCAAAGATAATAGAAAGCCCCCAAACATGTAATGGCGGTTAGACAAGATGAAATACTGACACAGAAAGAAAATAGTATGAGCAAACGCTGGGGCCCAAACTAACTAAATAGAAAAGGATAGGAAGGGTACTTACTGCAATCCCAGAAAACCTGAAAAGCACCAACTCTACTAATTTCAAAAACACCTGAGATCACACGACCTCTACCACCTAAATTAGTTCTCTGGTGTAACAAAATCAAAACAGCAGCCACTGAAAAAACTGGAAAAAGCAAAAGTACAAACATCAGTGGCTGAACTAAACTGAGAGGGCAAAAGCCCCCGGAGGGGACCCTGAAGGCCCCCACAGAAGTGCAGGACAAAATGCAAAAATATAGCACAAAAACAAAAAGAAGAAAATGTCTTATCTGTTAGCAGGAGATGCAGACACGACACAGCAGGCTACAAGGGAAACTGGAATCAAGGATTCAGACCAGAACAATTGATCACCGGCAATCCTGATGGGAAGGTGACTCCCTTGTATAAGACCAGTCAGTAATACCTGATTTCCAGTCCTCACAATCTTCACTGGACAGACCAGCACCGCTTGTAACCACCAGAGGAAGCCTCTGCTCAGAACTCATCTCAAACCCATTCACAACAGGCAACCATCATGGGAGGGAACCTCCCTTATATCAGACAAGTCAGCGATCCCAGATTGCCACTCCTCGCTGAAAGGTTCAGTACTGTCTGTAACCACCAGAGGGAGCCTCTGCTCAGAAACCATCTCTAGCACATTCATAACAGTACCCCCCTTGAGGAGGGGTCACCGAACCCTCACTTGTGCAACCAGGCTGATCAGGATGAGCTCGGTGATAGGCACGGATCAGTCTCCTAGCATGGATGTCCAAAGCAAACACCCAAGAATTGTCCTCCTGACCATAACCTCTCCACTTAACCAAATGCTGGAGTTTCTGTCTAGAAAAACGAGAATCCAATATTTTCTCAACCACATACTCCAGATTGCCCTCAACCAAAACAGGGTCAGGAGGCGCAGCCATAGGAACCACTGGCTCGACAAACCTCTTCAATAAGGACTTGTGGAACACGTTATGGATCTTAAATGTCCCTGAAAGAAGCAAATGGAAGGAAACAGGATTAAGAATCTCCATGATCTTATAAGGTCCAATGAACCTAGGCTTAAACTTAGCAGAGGCAACTCTCATAGGGATATTTCTTGAGGACAACCAAACCAAGTCCAGCACTTTAAACCGAGAACAATCAGGTCTATGCCGGTTGGCAAACCGTTGGGCCTTCTGAGAGAGAGACAACCTCTCCACTATCTGGTCCCAAATCTGCTGCATTCGCTCCACAACAGAGTCAACACCCGGACAGACCGAAGCCTCCGCCTGTCCGAAGAAAATCGAGGATGAAACCCAAAATTGCAGAAAAATGGAGACATCAAGGTGGCAGAGCTAGCCCTATTATTAAGAGCAAACTCAGCCAAAGGCAAAAAGAGACCCAGTCATCTTGATCAGCAGACACAAAACATCTCAAATAAGTCTCCAAGGTCTGGTTTGTTCTCTCGGTTTGTCCATTGGTCTGAGGATGAAAAGCAGAGGAGAAAGATAATTGAACACCAAGTTTAGAACAAAATGTCCTCCAAAATCTGGAAACAAACTGGACTCCTCTGTCAGACACAATGTTCTCCGGAATGCCATGTAACCGAACCACGTGCTGAAGGAACAAAGGCACCAATTCGGAGGAGGAAGATAACTTAGGTAATGGCACAAGATGTATCATCTTGGAAAACCTATCACAGATTACCCAGATAACGGTCATTCTCTGAGAAACAGGGCGGTCGGAATAAAATCCATAGAGATATGGGTCCATGGCCTGTTGGGCACAGGTAATGGCATCAACAAACCACTAGAGCTAGAGCAAGGCTTGGAGCGAGAGCAAGTGCCGCAGGACTGCACAAATTCCCTGACGTCACGAGACAAAGTAGGCCACCAAAATGACCGACTCACCAAGTCTCTGGTACCAAAAATCCCGGGTTTACCAGCCAACGCGGAACAATGAATCTCAGACATCACACTCTTCTTCCACTGGTCTGGGACAAACAATTTCCCAATAGGGCAGCGCTCAGGTTTATCCTCCTGACACCCTTCCAGAGCCAGTCTCAATTGGGCGAGATGGCAGAAAAAACTTCACCCTCTTTCAAAATAACAGTAGGATCAGATAACTCAGGAGAGTTCAAAAAAGAAACTCCTCGAGAGGGCATCCGCCTTAACATTCTTAGTGCCAGGAAGAAAAGAAACCACAAAATTAAGACGTGTGAAAAACAAGGCCCACCTGGCCTGTCTAGGATTAAGTCGCTTGGCTGATTCCAGATAAACCAGATTCTTATGGTCCGTGAGGACCATCACCTGATGTTTGGCTCCTTCCAGCCAATGTCTCCACTCTTCAAAGGCCCACTTCATGGCCAATAACTTGCGATTACCCACGTCATAATTACGTTCAGTTGGAGAAAATTTTCGAGAGAAAAAGGCACAAGGGTTACTCTTAGAGGTCTCTGGATCTCTTTGGGACAAAACGGCACCTGCCCCAATTTCAGAGGCATCAACCTCCACCTGAAATGGTAGAGAAACATCAGGCTGCCGTAGAACAGGAGCAGAAGTGAATCTCTGCTTAAGTTCCTGAAACACAGAAACTGCCTCAGGAGGCCAATTCACCACATCAGAACCCTTTTTGGTCAAATCAGTCAATGGTTTAACAATACCGGAGAAATTACCAATAAATTTACGATAAAAATTGGCAAAACCCAAAAATCTCTGAAGAGCCTTTAATGAAGTAGGTTGGACCCAATCACAGATGGCCTGAACCTTGACCGGGTCCATTTCAATAACAGACGGAGACTAAATGAATCCCAGAAATTAGACCTTCTGTACGCCAAAAAGACACTTTGATCCCTTCACATACAGTGCATTCTCTCTCAAAATCTGGAACACAGTCCGAACATGTTTCACATGAGAGTCCCAGTCATTGGAAAAAATCAAGATATCATCCAAATAAACAATCAGAAATGTATCCACAAAATCCCTGAAAATATCATTCATGAAGGATTGGAAGACGGAAGGAGCATTAGTGAGCCCAAAGGGCATCACTAGGTACTCAAATGCCCCTCTGGGGTATTAAACGCCGTCTTCCATTCATCCCGTGCTTACTGCGAATAAGGTTATACGCCCCCCTGAGGTCAAGCTTGGTAAACCAACTAGCACTTTTCACCCTGGGAAACAGGTCAGAAATCAAGGGTAATGGATATTGATAGTTCACAGTGATCTTATTCAAGAGACAATAATCAATACACGGCTTCAATGAACCATCCTTTTTGGCCACAAAGAAAAAACCGGCACCCAAGGGTGAAGAGGATGGTCTGATATGACCCTTCTCCAATGACTCCTTGATATAAGATCGCATAGCATCGTGTTCGGGTACAGACAAGTTAAAAAGGCGACCTTTAGGAAATTTACCACCAGGCACTAATTCAATAGCGCAATCTTAGCTCCTGTGAGGGGGCAAGGATGCAGATTTACTTTCACTAAATACATCCGAAAAATCAGTCAAAAAGTCAGGAACATCCTGAGACTGGGGAGAGGCAGAAAAAACAGGAGTGTCAGTATTAACACATTGGCAGCCCCAACTGGTCACAGACACAGATTTCCAATCCAAAACAGGATTATGAGACTGTAACCAAGGGAAACCTAGTACAATAATGTCATGCAGATTATACAGCACCAGAAATTTGCAACTCTTCTGATGATCTGGTTCAACCCTCATTATCACCTGAGTAGAAAACTGGGGTTTATTCTCTGCCAAAGGGGTAGAATCAATGCCCAGTAGGGGAATAGACTTCCGTGGGGGTATCATGGGAAACCCACAACTTTGGCAAAGTCAAAATCCATCAGGTTAATAGCTGCTCCTATCAACAAAAGCCTGAGCAGAAAATGTGGACAGGGAGCAAATCAGGGTAACAGTCAACAGAAATTTAGTCTGAACACTACCCAAGACAACTGAGCGTGCTAAACGTCTTCCCCGTCTAGGGCAGACTGAAATAGCATGAGAGGCGTCACCACAGTAGAAACATAACCCATTACGCTTTTGAAACTCATGACGCTGTGCCCCAGAAGTCACTCTAGCACACTGCATGGGCTCAGAAGCTGGCTCACAAGGCAACACCATTCCACGCATACCTCTGCGCTCACGCAAACGTCTGTCAATTTGAATAGCCAATGAGATAGAATCATTGAGACCAGAGGGAGCAGGGAATCCCACCATAACATCCTTTACATTCTCTGACAGCCCCTTCCGAAAAAGGGCTGCCAAAGCATCATCATTCCATTTGGTCAGGACTGCCCACTTTCGGAATTTCTGACAGTACAACTCAGCGTCTTCAAGACCCTGATTTAATGCCAACAAGGTTTTTTTAGCTTGATCAGTGACATTAGGTTCATCGTACAATAACCCCAGAGCCAGAAAAAATGCATCAATATCATTCAAAACAGGATCCCCAGGTGTCAGGGAAAAAGCCCAATCCAGAGGGTCGCCGCGCAGGAGAGAAATG
>JARQOD010006061.1:0-44814 GCA_033576555.1 Oophaga sylvatica | reverse complement strand
GTTCTGCTCAGGCTAGGCAGAAATCACCTCTTCGCCCAATATGAGAAGAGCCTCTTGAGCTAGACATCGCTTTCCGTCTTCTGGGATACATCAATTTCTCAGACAGGCCTGCGAATGGATATCCGTAGACAGAAATCTGTCTCTGCCATCGAGAAGTTCGTGAGCATACAACCTGGTTCGTATCCGTCGAGGAGATGAATGGAAGACGGCATTCAACACCCGGGACGGCCACTACGAGTACTTGGTGATGCCCTTTGGTCTCTGTAATGCTCCAGCAGTCTTTCAGGAGTTGGTCAACGACATCTTCCGGGACCTCCTCTATTCCTGCGTTGTGGTGTACCTTGACGACATCTTGGTCTTCTCTCCGGATCTTCAGTCTCACCGGAGGGATGTTCGTCAGGTTCTGCTCAGGCTCAGGCAGAATCACCTCTTCGCCAAATATGAGAAGTGCCTCTTTGAGCAGACATCGCTTCCGTTTCTGGGCTACATCATTTCTCAGACAGGCCTACGAATGGATCCGGAGAAATTGTCTGCCATCGAGAAGTGGCCCCGACCGGAGGGGTTGAAGGCCATTCAGCGGTTCCTGGGATTCGCCAACTATTACCGTCTCTTCATACCGCACTTCTCTTCCAGGACTGCTCCAATCTCAGCGCTCACTCGCAAGGATGCTAACCCCAAACAGTGGACGACCGAAGCAGAGGAGGCCTTCCTTTCTCTGAAACAGGCCTTTTCTTCCGCTCCAGTGCTGCATCGCCCGGATGGCAACAAGCAGTTCTTCCTGGAGGTGGACGCTTCCTCTGCTGGAGCCGGAGCGGTTCTTACCCAAAAATCGCCATCCGGGAGGATGGTGTCCTGCGGTTTCTTCTCCAAACTCTTCTCCTCCTCCGAGCGCAACTACTCCATAGGAGATCGAGAGTTATTGGCCATTAAGTTGGCATTGGAGGAGTGGCGTTACCTACTCGAAGGGGCTCTTCATCCGGTAATCATCTACACGGATCACAAAAATCTGGCATACCTCCAGCAGGCACAGAGACTTAATCCTCGCCAAGCCCGGTGGTCCTTGTTTTTTGCCCGCTTCGATTTTCTTTTGCATTTTCGCCCAGCTGACAAAAACGTCAAGGCGGATGCCTTGTCTCGGTCTTTCCTGGTGTCGGATCTCGAAGATGAGCCTAAACATATCATCGATCCCGCCAGAGTGATGCAGGTGGCTCCCGTGAGTCTAAATCGTCTCCCTCCTGGTAAGACGTTCGTATCAGAAACCGATCGGAAGAGAATCCTACATTGGGGTCACTCGTCTAAACTCGCTGGCCACGCTGGTCAAAAAAAGACCCTCCAACTCATTACTCGGCATTATTGGTGGCCTACCCTGCACAAAGACGTAATAGACTTTGTTTCTGCCTGTGTTTCCTGTGCCCGCAACAAAGTTCCGAGACACCTGCCTACCGGCCGTCTTCTTCCGCTTCCTGTACCCGCTGCCCCGTGGCAGCATATAGCCATGGACTTCATAACAGATCTGCCCGTCTCTGCCGGTTGTACGGTCATTTGGGTGGTCGCTGACCGCTTTTCCAAGATGGCTCACTTCATTCCTCTGCCAGGTCTTCCGTCTGCACCCGAGTTGGCTAAAGACTTTATCCGCCACATCTTCCGTCTTCATGGTCTGCCTCGTCACATTGTGTCGGATCGTGGGTTCAGTTCACCTCACGTTTCTGGAGAGCCACTTGTAAGTTGCTAGACGTCACCCTGGATTTTTCCTCCGCTTACCACCCACAGTCCAATGGACAAGTTGAACGAATAAATCAGAATTTGACCAGTTATCTTCGACACTTCGTTAATGCCCACCATTCTGACTGGGGGGAGCTCCTGCCTTGGGCCGAATTCTCCTACAATAATCATGAGAGCGAATCTTCCACCAAGTCTCCGTTTTTTGTAGTCTTCGGTCAGCACCCTCGGATCCCTGTCCCTGTTTCCATCTCTGTGGACAATCCAGCTGCGGAATCTCTGGTTAGAGAATTCTCCTCCATCTGGGAGAGTACCCGGTCCGCACTCATTCAGTCATCCGAGCGCATGAAAAGACATGCTGACAAAAAACGTCTGGATCCTCCTCAATTCCGTCCTGGGGACAAAGTCTGGCTTTCGTCCAAATATGTTCGACTCAAAATTCCGTCCTACAAGTTAGGTCCTCGGTTCATCGGTCCTTTTGAGATCATCAGTCAGATCAATCCGGTGTCCTATAAATTGAAACTCCCGGCCAATTTGAGAATTCCTAATTCTTTTCATGTATCTCTCCTCAAACCTGTGGTTCTTAACTCTTTTTTTAAGTCTACAGGTACACCTCCTGCTCCAGTGTCTGCTGATGATGAATTTGAGGTAGAGAACATTCTGGCCACAAAAAGGGTAGGAAGAAAGACTTATTTTTTGGTGGATTGGAAGGGGTTTGGTCCTGAGGAGAGAACCTGGGAGCCTCGGGAGAACATCCATGCCCCTCTTATCCTAGCTAAATTTCTTTCTGGCCTAAAGAAGGGGGGGCCTAGAGGGGGGGTACTGTAGCGCCCGCGTCCCTGCCTGCTGCCAGACAGGGACGTCGCTCTCCTCACCTGCGCTTAGCGTCCTCAGTGCTCCCAGCCCCCTCTGCGCCTATGACGTCCTCCTTCCGCCCTGCTGGTCCCGCGCGCTCCTTCCCTGCTACTGGCCTTAGGGCGCGCGCCCGCACCCTCCCCCGCTCTTAAAGGAGCCGCGCGCATTTTCCAAATCAGTCTCCAGCCAATGCTGGAGGACTCCACCCTATATTAAGGGCTTCCTCCTTAATGTAGGTGCCCGAGCAATGTTGTTCCTGTGCAGTCTAACTCTGTTTCAGCCTTCAGCTCCTGATTCCAGTTACCTGCCTGTTACCTGTCGGCTTGCCTGTCTGCCATCCGTCTGCAGTTCCATCCAGAGGTTCGGACGTCATCTGCAGAGATCCCCGGCTCTTGCCTGCTCACCTAGGAGCGATCATCTGCCATCCGACTGCAGCTCCATCCGGAAGTTCGGACATCATCTGCAGAGATCCCCGGCTCTTGCCTGCTCACCTGAGAGCGATCATCTGCCATCCGACTGCAGCTCCATCCTGAAGTTCGGACATCATCTGCAGAGATCCCCGGCTCTTGCCTGCTCACCTGGGAGCGATCATCTGCCATCCGACTGCAGCCTACCTGGAGGCTCCACCATATCAGGTCGTATATACCTGCCTGTCTAGAGACTGCCTGGTCACTTGTTGTGACAACCTGCCTGTCTAGAGACTGCCTGGTCACTTGCCATGACAACCTGCCTGCCCAGAGTCTGCCTGGTCACTTGCCGTGACAACCTGCCTGCCCAGAGACTGCCTGGTCACTTGCCGTGACAACCTGCCTGCCCAGAGACTGCCTGGTCACTTGCCGTGACAACCTGCCTGCCCAGAGTCTGCCTGGTCACTTGCTGTGACAACCTGCCTGTCTAGAGATTTCCTGGTCACTTGCCGTGACAACCTGCCTGCCCAGAGACTGCCTGGTCACCTGCCGTGACAACCTGCCTGCCCAGAGACTGCCTGGTCACTTGCCGTGACAACCTGCCTGTCCCAGAGACTGCCTTGGTCACTTGCCGTGACAACCTGCCTGTCCAGAGACTGCCTCGGTTACTTACCGTTACAACCTGCCTGCCCAGAGACTTCCTTGGTCACTTGCTGTGACAAACCTGCCTGTCCAGAAACTACCTATATCCTCTGCCGTGAATCCCTGCCCTTTTCCCAGGTGCCACCCGCTCTCTTACAAGTAAAATCTCTTGTATAATAAAGCTATGTGGTTCCACCAACCTGACCTGTCTCGTCAGTAGTTCCACCCACCAGACCCGTTACAGTGGCACATGTTAAGGAGCTGAAACTCCTAAACCCTTCATCCAATTTTAATGTGGATACCCTCAAATGAAAGCTGAAAGTCTGAACTTCAACTGCATCTGATTTGTTTTGTTTCAAATTCATTGTGGTAATGTCTAGAACCAAAATTAGATAAATGTTGTCTCTGTCCAAATATTTATGGACCTAACTGTATTTAGGCAACAGATTGAACTGTTTTCTAGACACATTATTTGATACATAAACTTTGTAGTCACCAATAGTGTTGAGCATTCCGATACCGCAAGTATCGGGTATCGGCCGATATTCGCTGAATCGGAATTCCGATACTTAGTTCCGATATTTTCCATATATCGTATACCGGAATCGGAAGTTCCCATAATTCTTTGAGAGACAATGTGATTTTAGTCAGCCAATGAGGAATCCTAAGAAGTGTGGGCACATCCTGTACTGCTGCGGTCATGTTAACTAATGGCATGGCTGTGATTGGATGCTGAAATGATGTCAGAATGCACTATAAAAGGCGCCGCCGCCATTTTAGCGTCACTGTGCTGTGAACTCAGTTAGGGAAAGAACGCTGCTCTGCTGACTCTGAGGGACAGTTAGAGATTGCGATTTAGTGTACTGTGCTTTAGGCAGGCTAGTTTACCACCGGCTGTGTAAAGCTTCCTTTTGCCTGCAGTGTTGTTTTAACAGCTCTGCAAGGTGTGTGTGAGTGCAGGTGACGCTGCAGTTTGCTCTGTATGCAACGCTGTCTGTAGGCATCTGCACGTGTCACTCACAGACTCTTTTTTTTTTTTTCTTCAGTGTATAAAAGGCGCCGCCGCCATTTTAGCGTCACTGTGCTGTGAATTCAGTAAGGGACAGAACGCTGCTGTGCTGACTCTGAGGGACAGTTAGAGATTGCGATTTAGTGTACTGTGCTGTAGGCAGGCTAGCACCAACCGCTGTGTAAAGCTTCCTTTTGCCTGCAGTGTTGTTTTAACAGCTCTGCAAGGTGTGTGTGAGTGCAGGTGACGCTGCAGTTTGCTCTGTATGCAACGCTGTCTGTAGGCATCTGCACGTGTCACTCACAGACTCTTTTTTTTTTCTTCAGTGTAATTCTTGCTGCTCCATGTAATTGAAATAATAGTGTGACGCGCTTCCATCCGTATACAATACCTTGGTTGCAAACACTATAGAAGTCCACAATGGAGCCTTTCACAGCAAGTGAACAGTTGTGTTTCAGTGTTCACTGCAGTCTGTGATTTTTTTTTTTTTTTTTTGAGTGCAGATCACGCTCCAGTTACTTCAACTAATGCTGCGTGTACTCTGCTGAGTGTCTGTCACTGGCTCATCCTTGTAATTTTTCAAAAATTGCTGCTGGTTTATTCTATTTTAAATTTACAAAAATATATTAGTGTGACGCTCTTCCATCAAAATACAATACATTGCTTGCAAACTTAATAGAAGTCCACAAAAAGGCCTTTCACAGCAAGTGAACAGTTGTGTTTCAGTGTTCACTGTAGTCTGAGGTTTCATTTTTTTGTAGGAGTGTAGATCCCGCTCCACTTCAACCACCGCAGCGTGTACTCTGCTGAGTGTCTGTCACTGGCTCATCCTTGTAATTTTTCAAAAATTGCTGCTGCTTTATTCTATTTTAAATTTACAAAAATATATTAGTGTGACGCTCTTCCATCAAAATACAATACATTGCTTGCAAACTTAATAGAAGTCCACAAAAAGGCCTTTCACAGCAAGTGAACAGTTGTGTTTCAGTGTTCACTGTAGTCTGAGGTTTCATTTTTTTGTAGGAGTGTAGATCCCGCTCCACTTCAACCACCGCAGCGTGTACTCTGCTGAGTGTCTGTCACTGGCTCATCCTTGTAATTTTTCAAAAATTGCTGCTGCTTTATTCTATTTTAACTTTACAAAAATATATTAGTGTGACGCTCTTCCATCAAAATACAATACATTGCTTGCAAACTTAATAGAAGTCCACAAAAAGGCCTTTCACAGCAAGTGAACAGTTGTGTTTCAGTGTTCACTGTAGTCTGAGGTTTCATTTTTTTGTAGGAGTGTAGATCCCGCTCCACTTCAACCACCGCAGCGTGTACTCTGCTGAGTGTCTGTCACTGGCTCATCCTTGTAATTTTTCAAAAATTGCTGCTGCTTTATTCTATTTTAAATTTACAAAAATATATTAGTGTGACGCTCTTCCATCAAAATACAATACATTGCTTGCAAACTTAATAGAAGTCCACAAAAAGGCCTTTCACAGCAAGTGAACAGTTGTGTTTCAGTGTTCACTGTAGTCTGAGGTTTCATTTTTTTGTAGGAGTGTAGATCCCGCTCCACTTCAACCACCGCAGCGTGTACTCTGCTGAGTGTCTGTCACTGGCTCATCCTTGTAATTTTTCAAAAATTGCTGCTGCTTTATTCTATTTTAAATTTACAAAAATATATTAGTGTGACGCTCTTCCATCAAAATACAATACATTGCTTGCAAACTTAATAGAAGTCCACAAAAAGGCCTTTCACAGCAAGTGAACAGTTGTGTTTCAGTGTTCACTGTAGTCTGAGGTTTCATTTTTTTGTAGGAGTGTAGATCCCGCTCCACTTCAACCACCGCAGCGTGTACTCTGCTGAGTGTCTGTCACTGGCTCATCCTTGTAATTTTTCAAAAATTGCTGCTGCTTTATTCTATTTTAAATTTACAAAAATATTAGTGTGACGCTCTTCCAGAGGACAGCGTTTGTTGGCCATTTGTGAGTCTGCAGCACATGGTTGATTTCATGCTGCACTGCCTGAGAAACGACCACTGCATCGGCCACATTCTCACCACGTCAGATTATTGGCTGTACACCCTCCTAGACCCTCGCTACTGGGACAACTTACAAAGCCTCATCACACCGTTGAACCGGGACCGTAAAATGTTGGAGGACCAAGACACACTGTTGAAATCCATAATGTTCTCCATTCCAGCCGAGAGCGCTGCTGCTGCTACTGCTTTACAAAGCAGCTCTGTGCGTCGAGGCATTGTAGACACCTCTGCAACAAGAGAGAGCACAAGCAGCGCCTCTGCACAGGGCAAGAGCTGTATGTTACAAATGTGGCAAAGTTTTGTGACAGCGCCACCAAGGTGTACACCATAGTGATGGGAAATCTAGTTAATTTTGGTGATTAGTTCACCATGAACTAGTTCACTGAAAAGATTAGTTCAAAAGATTAGTTCATTTAGTTCAGTTTTTCTCCACCCTATCCTGTGAGGAGTTGATAGGAAATGCATCATGTGACCTGTGAACTAAATGAACTAGATGAACTGCTGAACAAAATGTTCTATTGAGAATGACTCAGGACAGCCTAGTTCAATCTGATGCCTCTGACTGAGCCCAGCAGTGCCACATAATGATTGTGTATGAGGGGGCTGAGAAGCAGTTCAGCATCCACCATTTTAAGAACAGAACAGGGGTCAGTGTTAAAGATTTTAGCAAGACTGATCTTCTAAGCTAGAGGCATGAACTACACACAGAAACACTCTCTCATACACACATATGAGCTGTGTCTGTGTACTGTGTGTGCAATTTCATTTTTTATTGATAATATTATTATTACTGTTATATTTGTATTTGATGTGTGGTATGCTTTGGAGGTGCTGGCTTGCCCTGCTGCCAGTGTATTATCTGAGCGCGTCTTTAGTGCTGCAGGTGGTGTACTAACAGACCGTCGCATGCGACTATCCTCAGACAATGTAGACCGGCTTATTTTTCTGAAAATGAACAAGGCATGGATCTCACCTGAATTTGCCTGTCCGTTTTCAGATTAAATAACTGTTTGCCAACGTTTTCCAAGTCTCCTGTTATGTTCATCTTTCTACCACCTGAACTCTACTCCCTGGGCTACAACACTGCCAGTCACAGGGGAATGATCATTTACAAAACAAAATGTTATCCCCAACAAATAGTAGCGCAACGACTCCAGTGCCCACTTTATCGCCAGGCACTCTCTCTCTACAATGCTGTCTCTGTTTTTTGATGGAGTAAGTTTTCGACTCCGGAAACTAATGGGATGCTCCTCCCCGTTAAGCTCCAGTCCTGAGACAACACGGCACCCAGACCTACCTCTGACGCATCAGTCTGGACAATGAATTCTCTTTTGAACTCGGGTGTGCTCAAAACTGGTGACCCACACAGTGCCCCTTTTATTGCCCCTGTTGATGACCCCTTGCTGATTTATTAACTGGCTCCACCAGATCCATGGGTATTCTCTCAAACTGGACCTCTAAAATTTTTAATGGCACCAAGGGACTTACTAAATGAGGCTGAGGACTGTGTATCTGGCGCATGCGACAAGAGTTACAATACCGTTTAACTTCTTGATAGACCCCCAGCCAGTAAAACCGTTGTATAATTCTGTGTAGGGTTTTCTTTTGGCACAAATGTCACCCTAGTACATGCGCATGCGCTAAGTCCATTACCAACCTCCGATATGACTGCGGTAGCAGCAATTGCTAAAAAATTTCAACATGTATTTTATAAACCTGATACAGCAAATCTTGGTTCAGCTCTAATTGTTTAAATACTGTAGCTGCCCCGGGGTTTGGGGTTCCCCATTGACAACCAGTAAATTTTCACGGGCTAGACTCAACGTAGGGGCCGCGTAGTTGCGCCTTAACAAATTTGTCACCTGTCACATTTAAGTATTACAATTCAGGTCCCGGTGTCAAATCTTCCATCTCCCCAACTAACACTTCGATAGGAGAGGGGTTTTCCTACTCCACCGAAGGCAAAGGTAATACTGCCCACTGCACACATGTGTTATGCATAGTGAGACTGATAGTAGCCAACAAAGTAGCTAACAAAGGCCACTTGTGATCGCCCTATCAGCGTAGGAACAATGCTACTCAAAAGATCTGCCATGATCCTGGACAAAATCTTGATATAATGGTCAATGAGTGAGAATGTACGATAGGATCCAGGCAGATGTGAAGGTTTGTTTGGTTTTAGTAGCAACTTCATGTGTGACATGTTTGAATGGCTGGGCAACCCTCCTGTCTCCAATATATGATTGAAGGTGCGTACCAATGTGGACGGGATATCCTCACTCAATAATTTTAATAATTTGGCTGTAAACCCGTCAGATCCTGGAGCTTTCCCGTATTTAAAGTAACTTATCGCCGCTGTCACTTCCGTCACCTCAATTTGTTTTTTTAAAAGGAGAAGCTGATAGTTTGTGATGGATGGTAACCGTATTCCATCTACAAAGGTGTTACCCTCCTCACTATCCGTATGTTCCACCTTATATAAGTCTGAGTAGTATTCTTGTAGAATGGTGTTTATGGTTCGAGGGTCTGTGTTCATGATCCCATGTTTATTCGTTAACGCTGTAATATGTTGATGACGAATGTGATTTCCTTTCGCTAGTCGTGCTAATAGTCTCCCTCATTTGCTACCATAACGATATACATCGGCTCTATAATTGTTATTACTGCTTCTCTCTCGTCGATATACCCATACGTGTAAGTCAACCTTAGCCTGCTTACATCTATTTTTAACCTGTGTTGATGAACTTGTCTTGTTTGCCGTGTACCTATCGCGTAATATCCTGCTAGCCTGCGAGTAGTTTGTCGCCATCTTCTTTTTTAGCGTTGTCTGATAACCTATTAGTTTCCCGCGCATTACTCCCTTCCCTGCTGCCCATAAAAGTTCCGGCCTATCCCTAGTATCTCCATTATCCCTTACATATTAAAAACACCATTGCTTCACATGATGTCGAAACTTCTCATCCATTAACAAATAGGTCGGGAAGCGCCAAGTTTGGTTTGGCCCCATCTGCACCATATCTGGCAGGGTCACTGATACGGGCGCGTGGTCATATATAGCTACGCTGTGCACATCTGCCTCTTCCACTCCCCTTAATAGCTCCTGTGCTAGCAATATATAATCTATTCTGGACCAAGAGTCATGTGGCGCCGAATAGAATGAATATTCACTGCCATCTGGGTTCAGGTGTGTCCAAATGTCTACAAAGTTACTCGTGTCTAGCAAGGGTTATTATAAACGTGTGTCATGTGATCGCACATTCATTCGCATCGACCTACAGTTCTTCACTGGTTCGATTCACCATATTTAAGTCACCACCGTGGGTGGTTTTAATGCTCTCCTATCGGCCTGATATGCTTGGATACCTGGGATAAATTCAGGAACGTCTCCAAACTCCCTACTCACATGTCAGCGCAGGAACCGTAAGAGGGAACGTGCTTGTTTTGTTGCGCATAGGTGGAGTTTTATACAGTAAATGATTACTGCTGTCTTATTTTTGCGTCCCAAGGGCAGAATAAGTCTGCGTAACGTTACATTTTACAGACACTCATATAATAGACACACGCTACCCTAACCGTGACACAAGGAAGGTATTGTTGTCGGATAAAGCCGCCATTTTAGCGTCACTGTGCTGTTAATTCAGTTTGGGACAGAACGCTGCTCTGCTGACTCTGAGGGACAGTTAGAGATTGCGATTTTGTGTACTGTGCTTTAGGCAGGCTACTTTACCAACCGCTGTGTACATCTTCCTTTTGCCTTGCAGTGTTTTTTTTCACAGCTCTGCAAGGTGTGTGTGTGAGTGCAGGTGACGCGCTGCAGTTTGCTCGGCATACAACGCTGTATGTAGGCATCTGCACATGTCACTCTCACACTCTTTTTTTTTTTTTTTTTTTCTTTAGTGTAA
Source organism: Oophaga sylvatica (assembly GCA_033576555.1). Classification (NCBI taxonomy): domain Eukaryota; kingdom Metazoa; phylum Chordata; class Amphibia; order Anura; family Dendrobatidae; genus Oophaga; species Oophaga sylvatica. The sequence continues at coordinate 34,247 of JARQOD010006061.1, read as the reverse complement.
TTCTTGCTGCTCCATTCAATTGAAATTATAGTGTGACGTGCTTCCATCCGTATCCAATACATTGGTTGAAAACACTGTAGAAGGACACAAAAAGCCCTTTCACAGCTAAGAGTTGTGTTCACTGTAGTCTGAGATTTTAATTTATTCAATTTTGATCACGCTCAAGTTACTTCTTCAAGCAATGCTGCTTGTACTCTGCTGAGCGTGTCTTACTGCCTCATCCTTGTCAGTTTTCTCGAATTGGTGTACATGTACATCAAAGTAGTCTTCATTTTGATCGAAATCCAAGCAGGTACCCGGACACTCTATGGCTGCTTTTGTACGGTGGACTGGCTCCAACATTCAATAAGACTTAAGATGCAATCGGGCACCTTGTCAAGGCCCAATCCTCTTCTCCCTCTGATATAATAATAATAATAATCTTTATTTATATAGCGCCAACATATTCCGCAGCGCTTTACACTTTAACAGTTTCAAAACACAAGTCATAAGTAACAACGTTAACAATACAATAATTAAAGCAAAATAAGCCGACCCTGCTCGTGAGAGCTTACAATCTACAATGAGGTGGGGAGATACAAAGTACAGGTGTGTATATATAATGGTGCATTTCCAATGATGGTCCAGCCATCTTGAGGGAGTGAGGCATGGATGGAGGTAGTGAATGGGCTCCACATACACACTTAAACATAGAACGACTTTGGTTATTGAATGTGATAGGCCACTCTGAACAAATGTGTTTTGAGGGAGCGCCTGAAACCAGGCAAATTGTGGATAGTCCTAATTTCTTGTGGTAGAGCATTCCAGAGGATTTGCGCAGCGCGGGAGAAGTCTTGGAGTCGGGAGTGGGAGGTACGGATTACTGCAGAGGTTAGTCAAAAGTCATTTGCAGAGCGCAGCAGTCGGTTAGGCCGATAGATAGAAATGAGGGAGGAGATGTAGGGGGGTGCTGCACTGTGGAGAGCTTTGTGGGTGAGAACCAGTACTTTGAATTGGATCCTATAATGAATGGGCAGCCAGTGTAAGGACTGGCGAAGAGCGGACGCGTCCGAGTACCGATTAGCCAGATGGATGACCCTGGCTGCTGCATTAAGGATGGACTGGAGAGGGGATAGTCGAGTAATGGGGAGGCCAAGTAATAGAGCATTGCAGTAGTCCAGGCGGGAGTGGATCAATGCTACAGTGAGGGTTTTTGTTGTTTCCATGGTGAGAAAAGGGCGGATTCTAGAGATGTTCTTTAGGTGTACACGGCAAATATCTAACAAACAGGTCATGCTGGAGAGACTTGCACCTACTGCCACTCAGGGTCTTCAGCTCCTTTGTGAGAAACTAATGTTTGGCCAGCCAGTATATCAAATAAAGTTCATGAGAAATGGGAACTGTGGTTGGCTTCACTTTTGGTACTGGGTGCTAATACCAAACCATGGTGTGCCATTCAATGGATATTCCTGGCTGGTTGGAGACAAGCTCATTCCCACAGAAAAGTACCAGAAAGCTAAGGATATGGTGGCCTCTCTCAACATGAAGGAGTTTGCTCGTTGTCTAGGAGACCGACCACCCCTGCTGTGTACCTTGTCAACGTTGTGTTGAAGCTTGCAAGGATTAAGAGGTTACAGTGGTAAGTCTGGTTTTTACTAAAGATCCTGCTGTGTATTATAGTTTTTATGTTTAAAAAAAATTTTTATCTTAGGAATGTTAAATAAATTTTTCTTTTTTTTTTTAAATACAATGTATCTTATGAATGTTAAATATTTTATTTTTTTTTGATAAAATAAAATGTATCTTATGAATGTTAAATAACCATTTTTTTTTTTTTTTTTTTTTCAGGTATTTGATCTACCGTAGCTAGTTGCTGATCGTTGACTCTACACCCCTCTCCCAGAATGTTACTCGGGTTATGGGGAGAAAATCACCGCTATTCCAGACTGATTTCATGTTAATGTGTCTGGCTCTTACACAGCACACAGCACTTGATGTTAGTTTATCTTTTTCTTAAATTATTTGTTACACTGCCCTTCTCACATTTAATTTGCACTTTTTTTTTAAGCACAAGTTTTTTTTTACACTTCCTTGTTCTGTAAGTAGGCTTAATGGTTAAATGTTTTATACTAGATGTAAATATGTAACATGTAAATTTTATATTAAGATTTTGCAAATTAGTAGGTACACACCATCAGGCTCTTTCGTCCCCTCTCCCTTAGAGTAGCGGTAATATATCGGACCCCAGGCTCGCCCACACAGTTCCTTGACCACTTCTCTGCCTGGCTGCCGCACTTTCATGTCCTCAGAAGTACCAACCCTTATCCTTGGAGACTTCAACATCCCCATTAACAGCCCTACTTCCACACTCAAAACACATTTGTTCAGAGCGGCCTATCACATTCACTAATCAAAGTCATTCTACGTGTAACTGTGTGTGTGTGTAGCCCATTCACTATCTCCATCCATCCCTCACTCCCTGAAAATGGCTGGACCATCATTGTAAATAAACCATTGTATATAAACAACTGTACTTTGTAGCTCCCCCTCCTCATTGTAGATTGTAAGGTCTCACGAGCAGGGGCGGCTTATATTGCTTTAATTATTGTATTGTTAACGTTGTCACTTATGACTTGTGTTATGAAACTGTTAAACTGTACAGCGCTGCGGAATCTGTTGGCGCTATATAAATAAAGATTATTATTATAGAGGCCCACTCAGTAGTGGTGAAGTGAACGGCGCAAATTGCGAGTTGATTGCAACTGATGCAGCTGATACTCCATTACTGCTGGCTGCTGCTCACACAACCGCTCCAACATATGTAACGTGGAATTCCACCTGGTGGGTACGTCACATATGATGCGATGTTCAGGAAGGCAAAATCTGCATTGCAGAGCTGCAATGCGCGATCTGGCCATGGTGGAACGTCGCAAGTTAGCGCACTGTAGGCGGACCTTGTGCAGCAGTGCATCAAGATCCGGATAGTCCCTCAAAAAACTCTGGACGACCAAGTTTAGCACATGTGCCAGACATGGTATGTGAGTGACGTTGCCTAGGCCCAGACCTGCCACCAGATTTCGGCCATTGTCACACACTACCAAGCCTGGCTGGAGATTCGCTGGCAAAATACACATGTCGCTCTCTTGCTTTATGGCATTCCAGAGCTCCAGCGCTGTGTGGCTTTGATTCCCCATGGAAATTAATTTCAGGACGGCCTGTTGACGTTTGGCCACGTCTGTGCTCATATCGGTCAACAGGCTCGCTGTCTGGGTGTTATGTTTGACACCAATCTCTCCTTCACCTCCCATATACAATCTGTTGCCCGCTATTGCCACCTACACCTAAAGAACATCTCTCCCGAATCCAAGACTTCTCCCGCGCTGCGCCAATACTGTGGAATGCTGTACCCCAAGAAATTAGAACTATCCACAATTTGCATGTTTTGGGGCGCTCACTCTAAACACATTTCTTCATAGCGGCCTATCACATTCACTAATCAAAGTCATTCTATGTGTAAGTGTGTGTGTGTAGCCCATTCACTATCTCCATCCATCCCTCACTCCCTCAAAATGGCTGGGCCATCATTCTAAATACACCATTGTATATAAACACCTGTACTTTGTATCTCCCCCACATATTTGTAAATTGTAAGCTCTCACGAGCATGTGCGGATTATATTGCTTTCATTATTGTATTGGTAACGTTGTTAGTTATGACTTGTGTTCTGAAACTGTTAAACTGTAAAGCGCTGCGTAATCTGTTGGCGCTATATAACTAAAGATTCTTATTAAGCGTTCACGGGTCCATGTGGAGGTAGACCGTGACGGCTCCTGCAATGATGTTTCTGAGGAAATGGAGAAGGAGGAGTCAATGTGTACAGACTTGATTCCCGCAATCCTTGTAGTTGCCTGAACACGTACAGCGCCACTCGCAAGATCTGTACCCGGCTCCACAACATTGACCCAATGGGCAGTAAGGGAAAGGTATCGTCCCTGGCCATGGGTACTGGTCCACGCAGCGGTGGTCAGGTGGACATTGCTACTGACGGAGTTTAGTAGCGCATGTTTAATTTTAACCTCAACAACATGCTTTTGCAGACCAGGGACGGCTTGCCTGCTGAAATAAAATCAGCTTGGCACATTGTATTGTGGGACTGCCAATGCCATTAAGTTCCGTAAACTGTCAGTCTCCACCAGCCTGAATGACAGCATTTCAAGGGACAGGAGTTTTGCAATGCCAGCATTCAGAGCCTGTGCTCGTGGATGGTTTGCCGAGATTGGGCCTACACCCGATACGCCACAACCTGACACCCACAGATAAACAAGCCATAAAATCTCTGAAAGATAACCCCAATATTATTATTAAACCAGCAGATAAGGGGGGTGCTATCGTTATTATGAATAAGACCCAATCTATTGCCGAAATTCATAGACAACTGTCAGTTAACCTAACCTACAGACAACTCAATTGTGACCCTACATTTTACATCTGTCAAAAAATTGATCGTATCCTGACAAAACATCTTTAATTGATCACCATAGACTGTAAGACTATGACATTCCTTAATATTCAATACCCCATCACCCCTGTTTTCTACACACTCCCAAAAATCAACAAAAAACTACATTATCCACCCGCATACCCTAGAGGGATAATTCTCCGTGTTCTACAGTATCACCCAAATGTTTAACATGTTGCCTAATTCCTATGTATATATATTCTTCACCCTATGTATTTATTGTATATATTGTATATATTATACATTGTCATTGACTGTAAATTTTTCTATCTCTTCCAGCGACTATTTGATAAAGGCCACTGCGTTGCCCAAAACGTCAGTCAGTAGTCTCATAGCTATTTTCTTTTTTCACATCAAGTGTGCAATAAAAATTTCCAATTTAACCATGACATATGCAGTTAAACTTGTGCAGTGATTCTCTATAGACTGTACATCTTCAGTGTGTCTTTGTAACTCAACTACGTGTTTTCTCCGCACATGTTTACACATATTTGTGGTATTGAGGTTACTGACACTTTACCTCTTTTTACTTTTTGATTACACAGCTTGCATTTGACATAGCAAATATCATCTGCAAGTGTGTGAAAAAAGGACCACGCAGTGCAAGTCCTGGGAGCGTCCGTTTAGACTTTTGTAAGAGAAATCCGAACAGGTGCCAAAATGGAGGCTACAGGCAACAGAGTATGCAGCCTAACTCTCCCTCCTGTTTGTACCGTTGGGGCAATCGCTTCCTCAGAGCTGCTACCACCACCTTCCTGTTCCTCACGCCATGTTGGGTCTTGGACCTCATCATCTCCACTAACCTCTTCCAACACCTGCTGCTGTTGGGTGGTCTGGCCACCACCATGCTCAACAGAAACTGGCACCTGAGTCTCATCATCATCAGATGCGTTCTGCTGTGTGCTGACCATCGGCACTGTCTCACCCGCCTCTTCAGATTCAGAGAGACACAGCTGTTGCGCATCACTGCATACTCCCTCTTCTTCACATTCCAGAATGCTGCTTGGCTGTGCCCCTGTTTGCAAACCAACAGATTCTGAGAACAGAAGCAGAGACTCAGCTGGCTCCTGTACAGAACTCTCTGACTGACTGGGCAATTTGGCAGGCGGTGAAGAGACAGATGGTTGATCAACAGTGCTGTGTTCCTGAGAGGAGGTGGAAACAATTGAAGTCGATGCATTGGACCCTGGGCTCCAACACCGCCAGTTGTTGCCTGTAAGTGCTGTTAGCACAGTCAACACTTGCTCCTGTGTTACTGGGGTTGAGTAATGGCAGCTGTTCCCCTGCTGTGTGTACGACAAAAAGTCATGCTGCCTCCACCCTGTCCTCCTCTCATCCCTGGGCTCCAACACCGCCAGTTGTTGCTCGGAAGTAATTGGCACGGGTACTGACTCATGCCCACCCTGGTTACAGCACCACAGCTGTTTCCTGGCAGTGTCAATGTAAATTAGCCTCAAATAAGTTGTCCTGTCATGTTGCATTCCGGTTATCCGACTCTATGGTGCCTGCAGTTTAGGTGATTCCTATGTGTGCTGTGGGATATGTAAATAAAGGCTCTTTCCGTTGTGAAAATAGGACAAGCACCCACTGTAGGACTGTGTGATTTGGTAACTGCAGACGGCTTGCGGCCTGTCAACTTACATTTTCATGGGTGCCTTATGGTACCCGTCCGAGTTCCAGTACCGTCAGCTGGTTCTCCACAGTGCCTTTGGCCTAGGTGCCTCCATCTCGGTATCCGAGTTCCTGCAATGTCTGCTTGTCCTTGGTAGTGCTTTAGAGCACAGGTACCTCCTGCTTAGTAACCGTGTCCCAGTAACGTCAGCTGGTCCTCGGTTGTGCCATTGGCTCTTTTCCTTCTGCTGCCCCTCCGGGTTCCAGCACAGTCAGCTGGTCCTCGTTACTTGCATTGGCTCTTGTACCTTCTGCTACCCGTCGGGGTTCCAGTGCCGTCAACTGGTTCTCCGCAGTGCCTTTGGCCTAGGTGCCTCCATCTCGGTATCCGAGTTCCTGCAATGTCTGCTTGTCCTTGGTAGTGCTTTGGAGCACAGGTACCTCCTGCTTAGTAACCGTGTCCCAGTAACGTCAGCTGGTCCTCGGTTGTGCCATTGGCTCTTTTCCTTCTGCTGCCCCTCCGGGTTCCAGCACAGTCAGCTGGTCCTCGTTACTTGCATTGGCTCTTGTACCTTCTGCTACCCGTCGGGGTTCCAGTGCCGTCAACTGGTTCTCCGCAGTGCCTTTGGCCTAGGTGCCTCCATCTCGGTATCCGAGTTCCTGCAATGTCTGCTTGTCCTTGGTAGTGCTTTGGAGCACAGGTACCTCCTGCTTAGTAACCGTGTCCCAGTAACGTCAGCTGGTCCTCGGTTGTGCCATTGGCTCTTTTCCTTCTGCTGCCCCTCCGGGTTCCAGCACAGTCAGCTGGTCCTCGTTACTTGCATTGGCTCTTGTACCTTCTGCTACCCGTCCGGGTTCCAGTACCGTCAACTGGTTCTCCGCAGTGCCTTTGGCCTAGGTGCCTCCATCTCGGTATCCGAGTTCCAGCAACGTCTGCTGGTCCTTGGTAGTGCTTTGGAGCACAGGTACCTCCTGCTTAGTAACCGTGTCCCAGTAACATCAGCTGGTACAAGGTTGTGCTACAAATACAAGATACAGAACAAGAGACACAAGAACAATAAGCAGAAGATCTAAAGGCAGAAGAACATGAAGTATAAGACCAAAATGAAGAGCAAAATATATGCTCTAAATTATAAGCAGAAGAAGACTAAGCAGTGTATGGGGGTGAGTCCGTTCCTCCTCGTGGTGCCCCTGGTAAATGCCTGATGCTGCAGGCTAAACTGAACACGGACAAATACTGTTGTAATTTAAATCTTTTGTGGCAGCAAGAACGGAACGATGAAAAAATCATACTTTTACAGATTACAAGTACAGGAATCTATGTCACAAATAAGAATATGATGAAGAAGATGAAGGACTATAATATGAAGAAGAATAATAGTTTAAAAAGAACAATATGAGTAATGTTAACAAAAACATGAAAAGCAAGAAGTTTTAGAAGAAGATAAAGAAGGTGAAAATGAAGAATAATTTGATGACAAAGATGATGCTGCTGAAGATTATGAAGGAGAAAGTGTGTCAAAAGTTAAAAAGGTGAAGAGCATGGAAGTTGTGAAACATACATATTTGCCAAAATAGAAAAAAGGTTAACAACATTGTCAATTTCTTCGTCAATCCGAACGTATTTCCTAAAAAAAAAAATTAATGCTATTCCATTGGATTGGGTTAAACATCTATGCCTTTAATGTCTCCTCAACCTCCCCCAATACGTTCTACATTACTCTTTGTTGTTTTCCTTCATGTACAATTAACCTACAAGGCTAGAATGGGTTTTTTTTAATTTCGATATTTTGTTCCCATAGACTTACATTGGACTTCCGGTATCGGTATCGGGTATCGCCGATATTTTTTGGGTATCGGCGATACCATTCCGATTCCGATACTTTTGGATATCGGAAAGTATCGCTCAACTCTAGTCACCAAGGTTGGACTCCCCAATCTGAGTATCTTTCAGTTTACCTCCTTCAATCATAAGCTTAGTGCTCTGATATACATACACATACTGAGTGTGCACCACTACCACCAACCAAGACACAATTCTTAGGTCGCAGGGCAGCACATTGTGAAAATCCTATTTTAGCAGAAGTTGAATTAAAAAAACAAATTCATAGGTCTCTTTCAAATTGGCAAGAAGCAGCATCGTATGGACATGAGTTTTCTCACCGTTCACTTTCATAGACGCACAGTCTTTCTTTCCATGGTATAATTCGGCTCAAGTTATCACTATTGTAAAAACCTGTCACTGTATCCACTATAGATTTATCTAATGATTTCCTGGTGTACCATCAGGACAAGTCATTAAACGGTTTCTTTTTTTATTTGGAAAATATAAACCCCCACACCTTCAGACAACAGGCTCATCAGATCTGAATTCAAGATTTTTTAAACTAATGGAAACGGAGACACAGATATTGCAGTGTACATTTGATAATTGCAATTTTGTGGAACCACAGGACCACGGACCTGGGGCTCCAAAGGGGTCGTGACTATGCGAGCCCCAGACACCCGTAGTAAAACCCCTCGAGCAAGGTTAGATTGGAATGTCCGTGGACACAGGTGCTATCTCCAGTTAGACCCCGGACTGGGATAGCAGATAGCAGTGAACTTGGCTGGTGGTAAGCGGCTGAATGGGAAGGACCTGACACAGGCAGCTCTGGTGTTGTCCTGGATGACGGCGTGAAAAGCGGGTGAACCTATGAGAAGACAAACAGGATTAGCAGAGTAATGGCGGAGCACTGGCGGTACACAGACAAAACACGAACACAACAGTATGGGAAACCAGTAACTAGCAACAGGAAATACTTGTTGCTTCAGCGCCTCCTCAATGGCAGAGGAGCCTAAAATTGTACTCACTGTTCAATCATTGGTTCGGAGCATATTTGAAAAACGCGCACTGTCTCTTTAAGAGTCAGAGTCGTACCTGGAGACCTGCTGGCTGCACGCCAGGAAGCAGCAACAGGAGGGAAGCCAGGGACCGAGGATGGACAGCGGGGAGCGGACCAAGGGTGGACCCTGTTCAGATAGTCATTTTTTGAAATATGATCCCTAGGAGCATAGAAGGCACATGGAATTTTTTTTTAAATTTTATATCATATAGTTTTTTTTGGAAATGCTTTTTAAAATTTTGAGTTTGAGTCCACATGGGTAAAATATTAACAAAGTTACTCTTGTGAGTGCTGAATAGAATGGTGTTTTTCCCATCTGTCTATTTCGGTTCTGGCCTAAGTTACAAGGAGAAACTTAAAGGCAAGCAACACAAAAATTTACATTTTTTTCAAAACTTTGAAAATTAATAGAAATAAATACTTTAGAATTTTTTTCTTCATATTTTGCAATCACTAACACACTATTACTAGTGAATAAAATCTCAAAAGAATTAAAAATATAAAGGAAAAATTAATTGGTTCACTTGACATGGTATGATCCACCCCCAGCTGTCATGATAACCCATCGGCACTTCCCGATCAAGTGACAGTGGCGCCAATAGGTGGGACCTGTGACGCTCTTCCAGCCAGTGTGTGTTAAATGCTGCTGTCAGTAATTGGCAGCGAGAATTAACTGGTTAACAGCCACTAGTGGTTCTCGGATCTATCTGTGTCTGTTAGAGGCACATGACAGCTGATTAGATAAGCTGTTATGTGCAGGGAAAGATGCAGGCTCAGTGAGGGAGCCCGCATCAAAGGCAGGGACATGACCTATACATCCAAGGTCGTAAAGGGTTAAAGTCATGGTTCACAATCCCTATCCTTTACCCGTTATACCTGACCTGTTTAACCAATTATCTGGAGATAAATGGTTTTTCAAGTTTGACTTGAGAGCGGCATACAGTCCCTGACAGAAGTTATGTCGCTTATCCATGTTATGTATATAAAAGCTTATAACCTAACATTAAATTCATCCTTTGGTTTTATAAATTACTCTTTTGAAAGCTGAAACCCTCCCAAATTTGGTTTAGGTTAAGAAAATAAATTGGCATCAATGCTGAAATATTGATCATTTTATGAACATAGAATGGTCAGATTTTGGCAAGACAAAAGTTTTGTCGCCCACAGAAAGTAATGTGATATTCAAACAAATAATTATCTTAAAATACAAATATATGTTGCATAACATTGGTGAATTAAGTTGTGGTGCTATTAGTCATATTTAATATTTTGTGTGACTTCCATGAGCTTGAAGGACTGCATCCATGCGGTTCAACAATGATTCATACAATTTATTAATGAAGTCATCAGGAATAGCAAAGAATGCAGTCTTACATGCCTCCCAGAGTTCATCTAGATTCCTTGGTTTTGTCTTCCAAGCTTCCTCTTTCATCCTACCCCAAACATGCTCAATGATGTTCATGTCTGGTGACTGGGCTGGCCAGTCATTGAGCACCTTGATCTTTTTTGCCTGGAGGAACTTTGTTCTAGAGTTGTATGTATGTGATGGAGCACCATCCTGCTGCAAAATTTGACCCCTTTTATGATTTGGAATGTAAGAGGTAGCTAATACTTCTTGATATTTTAGGCTATTGATATTGCCTTCCACCTTGCAAATGTTTCGCACACCCCATACTGAATTTAACCCCAGACCATGATCTTTCCACCACCAAATTTAACTTTTCTGGGTGTATTTTGGATCCATATGGGCTCCAGTAGGTCTCCTGCAGTATTTGCGGCGGCTGTGGTGTAATTCTACTGAAGATTCACCAGAGAAATCCACCTTCTGCTACTTTTCCAGCGTCCATTTGTTTAGCAGGCTGTGGGACTTTGCAAATGCCACATGGTTTTTTATTTGCCTTTTGTTTAGTGCTGGCTTCTGGGCACTGAATCGACCATGGAGGCCATTTCAAGACAGAATCCTACAAACTGTTCTAGTTGACACAGGGACTTGAGGTGACCAGGTCTGTTGGAGCTCTGCTGCAGTGGAAGAGGGGCTTGCTTTGGATTTTCTAACAAACAAACGTTCCTCCTGAGCAGTTGTCTTGCAGGGTCTGCCGGACCTGGGCTTGTCAAACCCATCTCCAGTCTCTTCAAATCTTTTTTTAATTCTTTGTACTTGACGCAGAGACACACCAAAGGTGCCAGCCACCTCTGCAGTGGATCTGGTCTTCAGCCTCTTGATAATCAAGGATTTGGTTGCAGGGTGGCTTTTTGGCATGTTGTCAGAGCTCAAGTTGCAGTTCAAGTGAAGGTCTGGGGTGCTGGGTTTCTTTTTATACACACCCACTAATTAACCGATCATTTACTGAGCACTTTTGAGGATGTAAACTAGGATTGGGTGCATTATATGACCAGGTGACAAAACTTTTGTTTTGCCAAAACCTGACCATTCTGTGTTCATTAAATGATCAATATTTCAGCATTGATGCCAATTTATTTTCTTAACCTAAACCAAATTTGAGAGGGTTTCAGCTTTCAAAAGAGTAATTTATAAAACCAATGGATGAATTTAACGTCAGGTTATAAGCTTTGATTTACATAACATGGATAAGCGACATAACTTCTGTCAGGGACTGTATAACCTTATAATTTTCATAAATGACATTTTATGCTCACTGGTGGGTAGATCTGTGGTATTTTTCCAGGATGATATATTGATTTACTCACGTACTCTGGAGGAGCATTGTGAGCGTGTCAGACAGGTTCCCCAGGTTCTATATGACAACCATATATTTGGTAAACTGGAGAAATGTCAATTTGAAGTACAGCAGGTCCAGTTCTTAGGACATTTAATTTTTGCATTGAGGTTTTGGAAGGACCTCACATTTTTTTCTGTTCAGCGGCCAGTGTGAACGTGCGCTTACACACTGCATGCACACCAGTTTATATCCCAGCTCATACCCTTGGGTTTTCTTTGGTCTGTTTACGTCATGTGTATATAAAAGTGTAGCCTGGCTTTCTTTTAAGCTGGGCATTATATTGATGTTGTTTCCCATGGCTGGGTGTCCACAAGTTGAGCTCAGTTCTTCTCAGTACTTATCCACATGCATGTCACATGACAAATAGTAAGGTTTTCAGTATTACACTGTGTTCCAAATTATTATGCAAATAATATTTTCTCAGATTTTCCCAAATTACCTATATTAATTGCAGTCATTGTAATTTTCCAGTCAAATAACTATTAGAGTACAATTGAAAGGTTTTTGTACAAACTGCCTATGATAACAGTATATTTTTTAAAAAATAAAACACTCAAACTGCACTCAAAATGCATGTTCCAAATTATTATGCACAGCAGAGTTTTCAACCTTTTCATTTTAATAAAGAACATAAAAATGGTCATTTTTGAAATTATAAGCATTAGCAGGTTCTTACAAACTGAAATCAAACAGTTTTCAACTCAAAACTTTATTCTAGGTGATGTTACATTTGCACATAGGACCCCTCGTTCGAAAGGAGCTTCTAAACTCTCTCGTCCATTGAATTTGTCAGGTTTTGGATGGTTTCTGCTTCAATTGTTTTGCATGAGGACAGAATACCCTCCCAGAGCTGTTGCTTAGATGTGAACTGCCTCCCGCCATCATAGACACTCCTTTTGATGATGCTCCAGAGGTTCTCAATGGGGTTGAGGTCAGGGGAGCATGGGGGCCACACCATAAGTTTGTCCCCTTTTATGCCCATAGCAGCCAGAGATCCAGATGTGTTATGTGCAGCATGAGACGGTGAATTATCATGCATGGAAATGATCTTGCTGCGGAATTCACGGTTCTTCTTCTTGAACCATGGCAGGAAGTGCTGTTTGAGGAACTCAACATACACTATGGAGTTCATCTTTACCCCTTCAGGGATCCTAAAGGGGCCGACAATCTCTCTCCCCATGATTCCAGCCCAAAACATTACTCCACCTCCTCCTTGTTGGTGCCGTAGCCGTGTTTGCATGGGGTGTCCATCAACCAGCCATCCTCTACTGTCATGGGTGCATCGCCACGAAGATCGTCGCGATTGCACATTCTGACTTCTCACAGCTGAGCTGCTGTTTCTTTGTGTTTGGTAATGAGAGAGTTAATTTTACCTAGCTCTTTGCTAAGACTAGGTCCAGCCTCGCCCGGCTGCTTTGGATTATGTTCTAATTAGTTTCCTTTATATTCCTGCCAGTCTGGGTGTTTGATGCCGGTGAAAGCATTCATATAGTTTAGCAGACTGGAGCGGTTCTGAGAATACTTAAGCTAAGAGCTCCTTAGTTGTTTTTACTCTTACAGCTTATAGTTTATCTCTGAGACCTTAGGTGTTCCTACTGTGTGTGAGTGTTGTATGTAAGACTTTATTTACTTTATTTCTTGTCTTTCTTGTATGTCTTTCTGTTCATTAACCGTTACCTGTTCATTCCCTTTGGTGGTATTCAGGGTCCTTCTTAGGACTAGAATACAGTTGGCAGGGATTGATAGGAGACAGGGTTTACGCTGGTGGCCTGGACCTCTGTACCTTTAACAGTACCTCCAGGTTGAGGGATTAGTTAGGACCCCAGTTTAGGGTCAGCTTAGACCCCGGTCACCCTCTAGCCGGAGACAGCGTATAACGGATTCCGTTTTGACCCACTGGACTTTCTGTCAGGTAAATCTATGTTATCATATAGCTATGCGCATGTTATATAGTATGTTGCCCTTTTGATATAGATTATTGTCATCACATATATATATCTGCTACACAGCGTGACATTTTCACCGGCCTATACTAAAGATTCTCCCCAGCTATCATGGATCCAGTAGCCCAGCTGGCCCGGCAGTTGCAGGGATTGTCCATGGAGTTGGCAGACATTAAGTCCAAGGTTTTGTCCCCCCCGGAGCAAACCAGATCTGAACCTAAGGTTGCTCTCCCGGACAGGTTCACTGGTGGGCGGGACAAATTTTTTACTTTCCGGGAGGCATGTAAATTGTACTTTCGGCTGCGGCCTCGGTCATCTGGGAGTGAAGAGCAGAGGGTGGGAATTGTTATCTCGCTCTTACAAGGGGATCCTCAATCTTGGGCGTTCTCTATTCCTCCAGGCTCCCCAGATCTCCAGTCAGTGGATCGATTTTTTACTGCCCTGGGTCTGGTATATGATGATCCGGATCGAGTTTCCTTTGCTGAAACAAGGTTACGTAAAATACGGCAAGGAAATCGTCCAGCGGAGGAATATTCTTCTGAGTTCCGTAGATGGGCAACAGATACTCAGTGGAATGACCCAGCTCTTAGGAGCCAGTTTTGTCAAGGGTTGTCTGACAAATTAAAAGATGTGTTGGCTCAGTATGATTCTCCTCCATCACTGGAGGCTGCTATGGCCCTCGCTATTCGCATTGATAGACGTCTTCGGGGAAGACGCGAGGTAACTCCGCCCCCCGTGATGACTCCACCTACTACTAAAGTCCCTTATACTGAGGTTCCCCTGGTCTGTTCTGAGGAACCCATGCAGTTGGGAGGGACATCATTTTGTAGGAGGGAATCAGCGGTGCGCCACAAGACTAGAAGGTGTTTCTTTTGCGGGAGAGAGGGACATTTTGTTGGGGGGTGTCCATCCCGGACCTCTTTGAACCAAGGAGTTAACCTGGGAGTGTGTATTTCGTCCCCAAATCCCTCTCAGTTTCTCGTGCCTGCGGAGGTGGTGATTGGTACTAGAACTGAGAGGATTTCTGTTTTTCTTGATAGTGGGTCCGGGGCTAATTTGGTGGACACTCGGTTTGCCCAGGTGCATGGTATGCAACTGAGTGTATTGGCCAAACCGGTCCCTATACTCTCTATTGATTCTAGACCTCTTGGTCAAGGTAGCTTGGTACAAGCTGTTCATAACATTGATCTTCGAGTAGGGGCAATACATAAAGAGCAATTGTCTTGTTATGTGTTGGAGGGTCTGCCTGCTCCTATTGTGTTGGGACTTCCTTGGTTGGCTAAACATAACCCAGTGATTGATTGGCAATCCAGAAAGATAAGCCAGTGGGGTGAATTTTGCAAGAATAACTGCATGAGCACGGTCATCGGTGCGGTTGTGCCTAGGACTTTGCCTCCTTTTCTGGAGGACTTTTGGGAGAAGTTCTCAGAGGAGGGGTGTAAAGAGTTACCTCCTCATCGCACATATGACTGCTCAATAAAGTTGCTTCCTGATGCCTTATCTCGTACTTTCCCAGGGGTCGGGAAGACGGATGATCCGGTTCCTATTCCTCAGGAGGGAGTTGTAGTGTCAGCTGTATGCTCTGAGCTTGAGGGGGAGGTATTGGGGGCTCAGGGGGACGCCCCTGTGGGACTTCCAGGGAGACTGATAGTTCCAGATCGCTTAAGACTGAAGGTTACGGAGAACCCTTACAAACGGATGGCTGATAGGAGGAGAGTTTCTGGTCTAGATCTGAGGGTGAACGATCTGGTGTGGTTGTCTACCAGGAATATAAAACTTAAAGTTCCCTCCTGGAGGTTGGGTCCCAGATTCATCGGGCCATACAGGATCAGTTCCATAATTAATCCTGTGGCATTTCGTCTGGACCTCCCTCCTACGTTTAAAATTCATAATGTGTTTCACAAGTCATTACTTAAAAAGTATGTGGCACCAGTCATACCGTCACCTCTACCTCCTCCTTCAGTGGTAGTCAATGATAACGTGGAAGTTCATTGGAGGGGGTATGGTCCTGAGGAGAGGACGTGGGTCCCTGCGTCTGATGATAACGCAGATCGATTGGTTCGGACCTTTCACACAATTTACCCGGACAGACCTGGTCATGAGGGTCCGGAGGCCCCTCGTAGAAGGGGGGGTACTGTCATGGGTGCATCGCCACGAAGATCGTCGCGATTGCACATTCTGACTTCTCACAGCTGAGCTGCTGTTTCTTTGTGTTTGGTAATGAGAGAGTTAATTTTACCTAGCTCTTTGCTAAGACTAGGTCCAGCCTCGCCCGGCTGCTTTGGATTATGTTCTAATTAGTTTCCTTTATATTCCTGCCAGTCTGGGTGTTTGATGCCGGTGAAAGCATTCATATAGTTTAGCAGACTGGAGCGGTTCTGAGAATACTTAAGCTAAGAGCTCCTTAGTTGTTTTTACTCTTACAGCTTATAGTTTATCTCTGAGACCTTAGGTGTTCCTACTGTGTGTGAGTGTTGTATGTAAGACTTTATTTACTTTATTTCTTGTCTTTCTTGTATGTCTTTCTGTTCATTAACCGTTACCTGTTCATTCCCTTTGGTGGTATTCAGGGTCCTTCTTAGGACTAGAATACAGTTGGCAGGGATTGATAGGAGACAGGGTTTACGCTGGTGGCCTGGACCTCTGTACCTTTAACAGTACCTCCAGGTTGAGGGATTAGTTAGGACCCCAGTTTAGGGTCAGCTTAGACCCCGGTCACCCTCTAGCCGGAGACAGCGTATAACGGATTCCGTTTTGACCCACTGGACTTTCTGTCAGGTAAATCTATGTTATCATATAGCTATGCGCATGTTATATAGTATGTTGCCCTTTTGATATAGATTATTGTCATCACATATATATATCTGCTACACAGCGTGACATCTACTCTATCCATCTGGACCATAGAGCGTTGCACGGCACTCATTGGTGAACAAAACAGTTTTGAAGTCAGTCTTCATGTATTGTTTGGCCCACTGGAGCCGTTTCTGCTTGTGTGCAGTGGATAGAGGAGGTTGACAGGACGGCTTACGCACAGCTGCAAACCTCTGAAGGACCCTGCATCTTGTTGTTCGGGGGACGTTGGAGGCACCAGCAGCTTCAAAAATTTGTCTGCTGCTATGACAAGGCTTTTTTGACGCTGCTCTTTTAAACTGACGTAATTGCCTGTAGGAAGGAGTCCTCAATTTTCCCTTATCAGCACGCACACGTGTGTACTGTGAATCAGCTACATACTACTTGATTGTGCGATGATCATGATGAAGTGTCTTGGCAATGTTGATTGTAGTCATGCCTTGACCTAAACACTCCACAAATTGTTGCTTCTCAGCAGCCGACACATCCTTTTACTTTCCCATTTTGGCAGAAAATGTAGGCTGCTTAATAATGTGGGACAGCCTTCTTAAGTAGTCTTGCCTTTCATTGGACACACCTGCCAAACTAATTAGCACAGGTGTCTGCAATTGCTTACAGTGATATAAAGAGCCCTGACACACATCACCATCAATGAGTTTAACTGACAAACAAAAAAATTCTTACCTTATCACTCCTAAACAATT
Source organism: Oophaga sylvatica (assembly GCA_033576555.1). Lineage (NCBI taxonomy): Eukaryota > Metazoa > Chordata > Amphibia > Anura > Dendrobatidae > Oophaga > Oophaga sylvatica. The sequence goes on along the minus strand of JARQOD010006061.1, from coordinate 17,012 downwards.
TTTTCATAATAATTTGGAACACAGTATAGAGTTAGGACTGTCCTAATTAGGATCACTGTAAAGTGGTGGATGGCTTTTGCATTTCTTTGATAAAAAAAAACATGTTTATATATATATATTTGGTGGTCTTTATTGTCCTTTCTCATTCTCAGGTCCTCTACCAGAGGCCTGGGAGTTTGAGGGTTCTGTGCAGGATCTTAGCTGTTCCCAGCATTGCGTTTTTCTGGACAGAGAGCTCCGATGTTGCTCCTCAGATCTGTTGTAGCCATTCTTCCAACTTAGGGGTCACTGCTCCAAGTGCTCCTATCACCACTGGAATCACTATTACCTTCACCTTCCACATCTTCTCCAGTTCTCCTTTGAGGCCCTGGTATTTCTCCAGCTTCTCATATTCCTTCTTTCTGATGTTGCTGTCACTTGGCACTGCCACATCTACTATCATAGCTGCCTCTGATCCTTGTCTACTATCACAATGTCTGGTTGGTTAGCCAACGCCTGCCTATCCGTCTATATCTTGAAGTGACACAGGATTTTAGCCCTTTCATTCTCCACCACTTTCTTTGGGGTCTCCCACCTGGACTTAGGGGGACTTACAATCCCTGCTACTTGGTTGTGGCTTTCGGTATACACTGTCCCTGCTTGTTTCATCCATGATGGTGGCTTGGATTCGTATCAAGCCTCGACCACCCTCCTTTCTGTTGGTATACAATCTTTGGGTGCTAGACTTAGGGTGGAGACCTCCATGCATTGTGAGGAGCTCCCGGCGAGCACATGGAGGGCTGTGAGGCCCTCCAAAGAAATGCCACCCCACACCATTACTGACCCACTGCCAAAACGGTCATGCTGAAGGATGTTGCAGGCAGCAGATCGCTCTCCATGGCGTCTCCAGACTCTGTCACGTCTGTCACATGTGCTCAGTGTGAACCTACTTTCATCTGTGAAGAGCACAGGGCACCAGTGGCGAATTTGCCAATCCTTTTGTTCTGTGGCAAATGCCAAGCGTCCTGCACGGTGTTGGGCTGTGAGCAAAACCCCCATCTGTGGACGTTGGGCACTCAGACCATCCTCATACAGTCAGTTTCTAACCGTTTGTGCAGACACATGCACATTTGTGGCCTGCTGAAGGTCACTTTGCAGGGCTCTGGCAGTGCTCCTCCTGTTCCTCCCTGCACAAAGGCGGAGGTAGCGGTCCTGCTGCTGGGTTGTTGCCCTCTTACGGCCCCCCTCCACGTCTCCTGGTGTACTGGCCTGTCTCCTGGTAATGCCTCCAGCCCCTGGACACTACGCTGACAGACACAGCAAACCTTTTTGCCACAGCTCGTATTGATGTGTCATCCTGGATGAGCTGCACTACCTGAGCCACTTGTGTGGGTTGTAGAGTCCGCCTCATGCTACCACGAGTGTGAAAGCAAAACCAACATTCAAAAGTGACCAAAACATCAGACAGAAAGCATTGGTACCGAGATGTGGACTGTGGTCCCCACCTGCAGAACCACTCCTAAATTGAGTGTGTCTTGATAATTGCCAATAATTTCCATCTGTTGTCTATTCCATTTGCACAACAGCATGTGAAATTGATTGTCAATCAGTGTCGCTTCCTAAGTGGACAGTTTGATTTCACAGAAGTTTGATTTACTTGGAGTTATATTCTGTTGTTTAAGTGTTCCCTTTATTTTTTGAGCAGTGTGTATATATATATATATATATATATATATATATATATATATATATATATATACATACACACACACTGTATACACACCTCAGTACAGTGTTACTGCCAAACTCCAAAATAACAAGAAGAACTAGCTGCCATCACCAATCTTTTATACAGTCCAACTAGACACCCATTACACATAGTGTATTGCTTCATGGGTGCGGTTTATGGAGCAAAAATTGCAATGACATATTTAACCCTTAGTGACAGAGCCAATTTGCTGCTTAATGACAAGGCCAATTTTTACAATTCTGACCATTGTCATAACTCTGTAAGGCTTTAACGGATCCCACTAATTCTAAAATTTCTTTGATACGACGCATTTATTTATGAAAAAAAACAAATATGGGGAAAATTTTTAAAATTTTGCAATTTTCAAACTTTTAATTTTTATGCCCTTAAATCAGATATGTCATGCAAAATACTTAATAAATAACATTTCTCACATGTCTACTTTACATCTACAATTTTGGAAAAAAAAACATTTTTGTTAGGAAGTTATAAGGTTTAACCCCTTAACGACCGCCGATACGCCTTTTAACGGTGGTCATTAAAGGTACTTAAACCACAACGCCGTTAATTAACGGCGCTGTGGAAAAAGTGAATAACGCCCCCCAGAGGTGCATTTTCTCCGGGGTCTCGGCTACTGGGGGTAGCCGAGACCCCAGAGAACATGAATCGGGTCGGTATTTACCGATCCCGGTGTTGCGATCGCCGCTATACAGCATAACGGCGACCGCAACAAAAAAAAATAAAAAAATGATTTCTCTCCCCTCTGATATGATCGCACATCAGAGGGGAGAGAATTAGGGTCACCAGGTCCCCCGAAACCCCCCCTGTGCCTGCCGGTGTCCTCGCGGCAGGTCCCCCTGTCCTCCGATCCTCCCGGTCTTCTTCCTGTAAAAAGAAAATGGCGGGCGCATGCGCAGTGCGCCAGCTGAATCTGCCTGGCGGCAGATTCAAAATTTTTTTCATTCATTCTCCAGAAAGTACATTTTGATCACTGTGATAAACTATCACAGCGATCAAAATAAAAAAAACAGTACATAACCCCCCCATTTATCACCCCCTTAGTTAGGGACATATAAAATATAGAAATTATATTTATTTTCATTTTTCCATTAGGGTTAGGGTTATAATTAGGGTTAGGGTTAGCATTAGGGTTAGGGTTATAATTAGGGTTAGGGTTAGGCTAGGTTCATACTGAGTTATGGCAGTCCGTTAGACGGACTGCGTTACCCTGCGGTATAACGCGGTGTAACGCAGTCCGTTAGCGCTGCCATTCACCCCCATTTGATGGAGCATCGCGACGCATGCCGTAAAGTGGCATGCGTTTGCGACGTGCCATCATTCAGTGACGGAGCCTCGGACGCGGGCTGCAGCGTCTGGGCTCCGTCATCGCTAGCGCAGATGAATCATCTGCTGATTCCTCTGCGCTAACGGGTATAGCATAACGCGATCGCGTTATGCTATACCGTTACCAGCCCGTCAATGCTATGTGTTGAACTGGCTGGTAAAACGCAAAATGAACCTAGCCTTAGGGTTAGGGTTATAATTAGGGTTACAATTAGGGTTAGGGTTAAAATTAGGGTTAGGGTTACAATTAGGGTTGGAATTAGGGTTGGGATTTAGGTTACGATTAGGGTTGGGATTAGGGTTAGGGGTGTGTTGGGGGTTAGGGTTGGAGCTAGAATTGAGGGGTTTCCACTATTTAGGCACATCAGCGGGTCTCCAAACACGACGTGGCATTCAAAAAGTCAAATGGCGCTCCCTCCCTTCCGAGCCCTGCCGTGCGCCCAAACAGTGGTTTACCCCAACATATGGGGTATCAGCGTACTCAGGACAAATACTAATTTTGGGGTTCTAATTTCTCCTGTTACCCTTGGGAAAATAAAAAATAGCGGGCTAAAAAAAATCATTTTTGAGGAAAAAAATGATTTTTTATTTTCACGGCTCTGCGTTAATAAATTTCTGTGAGGCACTTGGGGGTTCAAAGTGCTCACCACACGTCTAGATAAGCTCCTTGGGGGTCTAGTTTCCAAAATGGTGTCACTTGCAGGGGGTTTCTACTGTTTAGGCACATCAAGGGTTCTGCAAACACATGACGCCCACAGAACATTCCATCAAAGTCTGCATTACAAAATGGCGCTCCTTCCCTTCCAAGCACTCCCATGTGCCCAAACAGTGGTTTCACCCCACATATGGGGTATCAGCGTACTCAGGAAAAATTGCACAACAGCTTTTTGGGTCCAATTTTGTCTGTTACCCTTGGGAAAATAAAAAATAGCGGGCTAAAGAATCATTTTTTGAGGAAAAAAATGATTTTTTATTTTCACGGCTCTGCGTTAATAAATTTCTGTGAAGCACTTGGGGGTTCAAAGTGCTCAACACACATCTAGATAAGCTCCTTGGGGGGTCTAGTTTCCAAAATGGTGTAACTTGCAGGGGGTTTCTACTGTTTAGGCACATCAAGGGCTCTGCAAACACAACATGACGCCCGCAGAACATTCCATCAAAGTCTGCATTACAAAATGGCGCTCCTTCCCTTCCAAACACTCCCATGCGCCCAAACAGTGGTTTCACCCCACATATGGGGTATCAGCGTACTCAGGAAAAATTGCACAACAATTTTTGGGGTCCAATTTCTCCTGTTACCCTTGGGAAAATAAAAAAATAGCGGGCTAAAGAATCATTTTTGAGGAAAAAAATTATTTTTTATTTTCACGGCTCTACGTTTATAAATTTCTGTGAAGCACTTGGGGGTTCAAAGTGCTCACCGCACATCTAGATAAGTTCCTTAAGGGGTCTAGTTTCCAAAATGGTGTCATTTGTGGGGGGTTTCCACTGTTTAGGCGTATCAGGGGCTCTCCAAACGCGACATGGCGTCCAATTTCAATTCCAGCCAATTTTGGTTTGAAAAAGTCAAACGGCGCTTCTTCCCTTCCAAGCCCTGCCGTGCGCCCAAACAGTGGCCCCCCCCACATATGGAGTATCAGCGTACTCAGGACAAATTGGACAACAACTTTTGTGGTCTAATTTCTCCTGTTACCCTTGGGAAAATAAAAATTGGGGACTAAACGATCAGGTTTGTGGAAAAAATATGACTTTTTATTTTCATGCCCGGGCGTTATAAACTTCTGTGAAGCACTTGGGGGTTCAAAGTGCTCACCACACATCTATATAAGTTCCTTAGGGGGTCTAGTTTCCAAAATGGTGTCACTTGTGGGGGGTTTCCACTGTTTAGACACATCAGGGCCTCTACAAACACGACATGGTGTCCAGCCAATTCTGCGTTGAAAAAGTCAAACGGCGCTCCTTCCCTTCCAAGCTCTGCCATGCACCCAAACAGTGGTTTACCCCCACATATGGGGTATCAGCATGCTCAGGACAAATTGCACAAAAACTTTTGGGGTCTTGTTACCCTTGGGAAAATAAAATTTGGGGTGGAAAGATTGTTTTTGTGGAAAAAATATGATTTTTTATTTTCACTGTTCTATGTTATAAACGTCTGTGAAGCACTTGGAGGTTCAAAGTGCTCACCACACATCTAGATAAGTTCCTTAGGAGGTCTAGTTTCCAAAATGGGGTCACCTGTGATGGGTTTCCACTGTTTAGACACATCAGGGCCTCTACAAACGCGACATGTCATCCAGCCAATTCTGCGTTGAAAAAGTCAAATGGCGCTCCTTCCCTTGCGACCTCTGCCGTGCGCCCAAAAAAGTGGTTTACCCTCACATATGGGGTATCAGCTTATTCAGGAGAAATTGCACAACAAATTTTGTGGTTCATTTTTTCTTTTAACAGTTGTGAAAATAAAAAAAATTGGTTCCGAAGTAAGGTTTTTGCAAAAAGAGTTAAATGTTAATTTTTTCCTTCCACATTGCTTCAGTTCCTGTGAAGCACGTAAAGGGTTAATAAACTTCTTGAATGTGGTTTTGAGCACCTTGAGGGGTGCAGTTTTTAGAATGGTGTCACTTTTGGGTATTTTCTATCGTATAGACCCTCAAAGTGACTTCAAATGTGATGTGGTCCCTAAAGAAAAAATGGTGTTGTAAAAATGAGAAATCGCTGGTCAACTTTTAACCCTTATAACTTCGTAACAAAAAAAAATTTTATTCCCAAAATTGTGCTGATGTAAAGTAGACATGTGGGAAATGTTATTTATTAAGAAATTTGTCTGACATATCTCTCTGATTTAAGGGCATAAAAATTTGAAAATTGTTAAATATTCAAAATTTTCACCATATTTCCATTTTTTTCATAAATAAACGCAAGAAATATCAAAGAAATTTTACCACTAACGTGAAGTACAATATGTCACGAAAAAACAATCTCAGAATCAGCGGGATTCGTTAAAGCGTTCCAGAGTTATAACCTCATAAATTGACAGTGGTCAGAATTGTAAAAATTGGCCCGGTCATTAAGCTGCAAAATGGCTCTGTCACTAAGGGGTTAAAATTTGACCAGCAATTTCTCATTTTTACAACAAAATTTACAAAACCATTTTTTAGGGACCACATCACATTTAAAGTCACTGTGAGGGGTATACATGACAGAAAATACCCAAAAGTGACACCATTATAAAAACTGCACCCCTCAAGGTGCTCAAACCCACATTCAAGAAGTTTATTAACCCTTTACGTGCATCACAGGAATTGAAGCAGTGTGGAAGGAAAAAATGAACATTGAAATTTTTTTGTACAAACATTTCACTTCAGAATCATTTTTTTTTCACAAGTGTAAAAAGAGAAAATGAATCAGAAAATTTGTTGTGAAATTTGTCCTGAATGCGCCGATGCCCTGTATGTGGGGGTAAACCACTGTTTGGGCGCAAGACAGAGCTTGGAAGGGAAGGAGCGCCGTTTGACTTTTTCAATGCAGAATTGACTGGAATTGAGAACGGACACCATGTCGCGTTTGAAGAGCCCCTGATGTGCCTAAACAGTGGAAACCTCCCACAAATAACACCATTTTGGAAACTAGATCCCTTAAGGAACTTATCTAGATGTGTGGTGAGCACTGTGAACCCCAAAGTGCTTCACAGAAGTTTATAACGCAGAGCCGTGAAAATAAAAAATCATTTTTTTCCACAAAAAATGATCTTTTTACCTTACTTTCACAAGGGTGACAGGGGAAATTGGACCTCAAAAGTTGTTGTCCAGTTTGTCCTGAGTACGCTGGTACCCCATATGTGGGGGGAAACCACTGTTTGGGCACATGTCGGGGCTCGGAAGGGAAGTTGTGACGTTTTGAAATGCAGACTTTGATGGAATGGTCTGCTGGTGTCATGTTGCGTTTGCAAAGCCCCTGATATGCCTAAATAGTAGAAACCCACCACAAGTGTCCCCATTTTGGAAACTAGACACCCTAAGGGGCTTATCTAGATGTGTGGTGAGCACGTTGAACCCCAAAGTGCTTCACAGAAGTTTTATAATGCAGAGCCGTGAAAATAAAAAATAATTTTTTCCACAAAAATTATTTTTTAGCCCACATTTTTTTTTCCCAAGGGTAACAGGAGAAACTAGACCCCCAAAGTTGTTGCGCAATTTGTCCTGAGTATACTGATGCCACATATGTGGGAATAATGTTGTGAATGTGTTAGAAATTAATTCTGAGCAGAAGCTCCCTCTGGTGGTTACAAACAGTACTGAACCATTCAATGAGGATTGGCAGTCAGGAGTTACAGACTGGTCTTATATAAGGGAGGTTCCCTCCCATCATGGTTGCCGGTGATCAATTGTTCTTGTCTCAACTGTGGTTCCTGGTTCACTTGGAAGCTTGCTGAGTCTTGCCTGCATCTTCTGCTTTCAGATAAGATATTTTCTGCTTTTAGTTTTGTGCTTGCTTTTTGCATTGTTCCCTGCACTTCTGTGGAGGTCAGCCGGGTCCCCTCCGGGGGCTTGTGCTCCTCTCAGTTTATCTGAGCCACTGTTATTTGTTCATTTGCCTTTTCCAGTTTTTTCAGTGGCTGCGGCTTAGTTTTGTGACACCAGAGAACTAATTTAGGTGGTAGAGGTCGTGTGATCTCAGGTGTTTTTGCAATTAGTAGAGTTGGTATTTTTTAGGGTTTTTTGGATTGCAGTAAGTGTCCGTCCTATCCTTTTCTGTCCAGGTAGATTGGGCCCCAACGTTTGCTCATACTATTTTCTGTCTGTGTCTGTATTTCCTATTGTCTAACCGCCATTACATGTTTGGGGGCTTCCTATGTTCTTTGGGGATCTGCTCCGGGGCAGATAGCTTTCCTCTTTCTATCTTTAGGTGTAGTTAACCTCTCAGGCTCTGACTTGGCGTCTAGGACCAACGTAGGAACGCTCCACGGCTGCCTTTAGTTGTGGTGGTTAGTCAGGGTACTGCAATCCAGTAGATTCCAACCTCTCTGGTGTATTGCCGTTTTTGCCTGCTCTCCTCAGCTACCAAATCATAACAGTATCACCGGCCAAACTGAAAATTATATGGTACTCAACAGAAGGGAAAAATAGTAAAAGGAAATAGAAAAAAGGAAGTTGTCAGAATTTTTTTTTTTCTGTTTGTTGCATTTTTTCCCTCTTTTTCTCTGGGTGCTGAGGAGGATTTTTTTTTCTCCCAATGGAGTTTGCACAGTTGTCTGGCCATGTGGATCAGCTTGCCACTGAAGTTCGGAGTATTGCTACCTATCTTGCTAGGTTGCCGGTTGTGGAACCTAGGATCCCCATGCCAGATTTATTTTTGGGGGATCGAGCTAAATTTCTGAATTTCAAAAATAATTGTAAGTTGTTTTTTGCCTTAAAACCTAAGTCCTCAGGGAACGCAGCACAGCAGGTTCAAATTGTCATCTCTCTCCTGCGCGGCGATCCTCAGGATTGGGTTTTTCCCTGACACCTGGGGACCCTGTTTTGAGTAATGTTGATGCATTTTTTCTGGCTCTGGGGTTATTGTATGATGAACCTAATGTCACTGATCAAGCTGAAAAAACCTTGTTGGCATTAAATCAGGGGCTTGAGGACGCTGAGTTGTACTGTCAGAAATTCTGAAAGTGGGCAGTCCTGACCAAATGGAATGATGATGCTTTGGCAGCCCTTTTTCGGAAGGGTCTGTCAGAGAATGTAAGAGATGTTATGGTGGGTTTCCCTGCTCCCTCTGGTCTCAATGATTCTATGTCATTAGCGATTCAAATTGACAGACGTTTGCGTGAGCGTAGAGGTATGCGTGAAATAGTGTTGCCTTGTGAACCAGCTTCTGAGTCCATGCAGTGTGATAGAGTGGCTTCTGGGGCACAGCGTCATGAGTTTTGAAAACGCAATGGGTTATGTTTCTACTGTGGTGACGCCTCTCATGCTATTTCAGTCTGCCCTAAGCGGGGAAGACGTTTTGCACGCTCAGTTGTCTTGGGAAGTGTTCAGACTAAATTTCTGTTGACTATTACCCTGATTTGCTCCCTGTCCACATTTTCTGCTCAGGCTTTTGTTGATTCGGGAGCAGCTATTAACCTGATGAATTTTGATTTTGCTAAACGTTGTGGGTTTCCCTTGATACCCCTACGGAAGTCTATTCCCCTACTGGGGATTGATTCTACCCCTTTGGCTGAGAATAAACCCCAGTTCTCTACTCAGGTGATAATGAGGGTTGAACCTGATCATCAGGAGAGTTGCAAATTTTTGGTGCTGTATAATCTGCATGACATTATTGTACTGGTTTTCCCTTGGTTACAGTCTCATAATCCTGTTTTGGATTGGAAATCTGTGTCTGTGACCAGTTGGGGCTGCCAATGTGTTAATGCCAACACTCCTGTTTTTTCTGCCTCTCCCCAGGCTCAGGATGTTCCTGACTTTTTGACTGATTTTTCTGATGTGTTTAGCGAAAGTAAATCTGCATCCTTGCCCCCCCATAGGAGCTATGACTGCGCTATTGAATTAGTGCCTGGTAGTAAATTCCCTAAAGGTCGCCTTTTTAACTTGTCTGTACCTGAACATGACGCTATGCGGTCTTATATCAAGGAGTCATTGGAGAAGGGTCATATCAGACCATCCTCTTCACCCTTGGGTGCTGGTTTTTTCTTTGTGGCCAAAAAGGATGGTTCATTAAGGCCTTGTATTGATTATCATCTCTTGAACAATATCACTGTGAAATATCAATATCCGTTACCCTTGATTTCTGACCTGTTTTCCAGGGTGAAAAGTGCTACTTGGTTTACCAAGCTTGACCTCAGGGGGCGTATAACCTTATTCGCATTAAGCATGGGAATGAATGGAAGACGGCGTTTAATACCCCAGAGGGGCATTTTGAGTACCTAGTGATGCCCTTTGGGCTCACTAATGCTCCTTCCGTCTTCCAGTCCTTCATGAATGACATTTTCAGGGATTTTGTGGATAAATTTCTGATTGTTTATTTGGATGATATCTTTATTTTTTCCAATGACTGGGACTCTCATGTGAAACATGTTCGAACTGTGTTCCAAATTTTGAGAGAGAATGCTCTGTATGTGAAGGGATCAAAGTGTCTTTTTGGCGTACAGAGGATCTCATTTCTGGGATTCATTTTGTCTCCGTCTGTTATTGAAATGGACCCGGTCAAGGTTCAGGCCATCTGTGATTGGGTCCAACCTACTTCATTAAAGGCTCTTCAGAGATTCTTGGGTTTTGCCAATTTTTATCGTAAATTTATTGGTAATTTCTCTGTTATTGTTAAACCATTGACTGATTTGACCAAAAAGGGTTCTGATGTGATGAATTGGCCTCCTGAGGCAGTCTCTGCGTTTCAGGAACTTAAGCAGAGATTCACTTCTGCTCCTGTTCTACGGCAGCCTGATGTTTCTCTGCCATTTCAGGTGGAGGTTGATGCCTCTGAAATTGGGGCAGGTGCCGTTTTGTCCCAAAGAGATCCAGAGACCTCTAAAAGTAACCCTTGTGCCTTTTTCTCTCGAAAATTTTCTCCAACTGAACGTAATTATGACGTGGGTAATCGGGAGTTATTGGCCATGAAGTGGGCTTTTGAAGAGTGGAGACATTGGCTGGAGGGAGCAAAACATCAGGTGGTGGTCCTCACGGACCATAAGAATCTGGTTTATCTGGAATCAGCCAAGCGAGTTAATCCTAGACAGGCCAGGTGGGCCTTGTTTTTCACACGTTTTAATTTTGTGGTTTCCTTTCTTCCTGGCACTAAGAATGTTAAGGCGGATGCCCTCTCGAGGAGTTTCCTTGCGGACTCTCCTGAGTTATCTGATCCTGCTGTTATTTTGAAAGAGGGTGTAGTTCTTTCCGCCATCTCGCCCAATTTGAGACTGGCTCTGGAAGGGTGTCAGGAGGATAAACCCGAGCGCTGCCCTATTGGGAAATTGTTTGTCCCAGACCGGTGGAAAAAGAGTGTGATGTCTGAGATTCATTGTTCCGCGTTGGCCGGTCATCCCGGAATTTTTGGTACCAGAGACTTGGTTTGTCGGTCCTTTTGGTGGCCTACTTTGTCTCGTGACGTCAGGGAATTTGTGCAGTCCTACGGGACTTGCTCTCGCTCCAAGCCTTGCTCTCGCTCTAGTGGTTTGTTGATGCCATTGCCTGTGCCCAAGAGACCATGGACCCATATCTCTATGGATTTCATTTCCGACCTCCCTGTTTCTCAGAGAATGACCGTTATCTGGGTGATTTGTGATAGGTTTTCCAAAATGATACATCTTGTGCCATTACCTAAGTTGCCTTCCTCCTCCGAATTGGTGCCTTTGTTCCTTCAGCACGTGGTTCGGTTACACGGCATTCCTGAGAACATTGTGTCTGACAGAGGAGTCCAGTTTGTTTCCAGATTTTGGAGGACTTTTTGTTCTCAACTTGGTGTTCAGTTGTCTTTCTCCTCGGCTTTTCATCCTCAGACCAATGGACAAACTGAGAGAACAAACCAGACATTGGAGACTTATCTGAGATGGTTTGTGTCTGCTGATCAAGATGACTGGGTCTTTTTTTTGCCTTTGGCTGAGTTTGCTCTTAATAATAGGGCTATCTCTGCCACTTTGATGTCTCCATTTTTCTGCAATTTTGGGTTTCACCTCGATTTTCTTCGAGACAGACGGAGGCTTCTGTCTGTCCAGGTGTTGACTCTGTTGTGGAGCATATGCAGCAGATTTGGGACCAGGTAGTGGAGAGGTTGTCCCTCTCTCAGGAGAGGGCCCAGCGGTTTGCCAACCGGCATAGGACTGATGGTCCTCGGTTTGAAGTGGGGGACTTGGTCTGGTTGTCCTCAAGAAATATCCCTATGAGAGTTGCATCTCCTAAGTTTAAGCCTAGGTTCATTGGACCTTATAAGATCTTGGAGACTCTTAATCCTGTTTCCTTTCGTTTACTTCTTCCAGGGACATTTAAGATCCATAACGTGTTCCACAAGTCCTTATTGAAGAGGTTTGTCGAGCCAGTGGTTCTTATGGCTGCGCCTCCTGACCCTGTTTTGGTTGAGGGCAATCTGGAGTATGTGGTTGAGAAAATATTGGATTCTCGTTTTTCTAGACAGAAACTCCAGTATTTGGTTAAGTGGAGAGGTTATGGTCAGGAGGACAATTCTTGGGTGTTTGCTTCGGACATCCATGGTAGGAGACTCATCCGTGCGTATCACAGAGCTCATCCTGACCGACCTGGTTGCCCAAATGAGGGTTCGGTGACCCCTCCTCAAGGGGGGGGTACTGTTGTGAATGAAATAAATTCTGGCGCAAAGGGAATGCAAGTGGATCTTTACCTTTGGAACAATGGTACCGGGAGGATTAAATGAGGCCATGGGATATTCTTCTTTTCTGTGAATTGGTTCTCTCATGGGTGTATCCCCCTCTCCAGATGTTTTACTGTCTCCCATAGTTGTCTCTTGTTGTTTTATTCTTGTTTTAGGTCTCTTTTTAATTTGTTTTTATTTTTGCAGCTAAGTTCATATTGTATATCATGATCATTATGGAAACTCATCTATTTTCGGCACATGGATGCTTTATGTCCTGGTCATAATCATCATAACAGATGAAGATAGTTACTCGTTAACTTCATGAAACATTAAGGACGGTTATGAGAAGAAGGGACATTGGCAAGGAAGAATCATTTATATATTTTTTCACTTCTTTTGTTCTTATATTCCAATTCACTATTATCACTATGTAACATGGATTCATTATTATTTTATATTTTGTTTATGATATGGATATTCTGTTATTGATAATTTTGTTTTGTTGTATATTTACCATCTCCATATTATATTTACCGTCATATTTATTTCTGGTACACTATTTTGGACATATTGAAAAAATATTATATATTTATTTTTATTATCAACATATTAATATATAAAAAAAATGTTCTTTTCTTCACTTCCCATTCACGATCCTTCACTTTTTTATCTCATTTCACTCCAAAAAAAATTTTTTTTCTTAATTTTTTTCTTACTTTTTTCTTATTTTTATATATATATATTTTTTTCTTCCTTTGTACATGCCCTTTGCATCTTTTCATGAGCTGACCTCGGTGTGCGGTTTGGCGCCAGCCGCGCTCCCTTGGTGGCTTGTGGATATATGCAAGATGACATGATACCAGGACCTGCCAGTGGTCATAGACCATGTGACCGTTAGTTCATTGGCCCATTTTGATCATGTGATCATTGTTTACTTGTATTAGTATCACTCTGCACCTAGGACATGCGATATCACTGCACATGTGCCGCAAGTACCATTCTATTGGCCACATTTGATCAGCTGATCGGAGTGGCCGGGTATTTATAGGCGGCGATATGACAACTTTTAACCACGCCCCCCTTTGAGGAAGTGAGCGTCAGGCTCACAAAACGCGCGTCAGGGTTCCTGGACACCTGTGGATATCACAACCTGCTACTAAAATGGGTAAATCTTACCATGATCTGTTTATTTAAATGCACATTTTTTTGTCTATTGTTACAACAGCGCTATGAGCAATACAATATAGTCAGTTCATATAATGATGGAAGCCCTCTGTGGACCTAATTATGATTCTATGACGCTAATACATTGCGCTCTGTACATATGATATTGCATTGAGCAGGCACCCACAGGGTCCTTATTATTGGGTGTATCATCTCATCCTGAGTTATATATACAACTATTCAATATATATGCACAATGCTGTAATTTTATTGATATCTGTACTTTTTGTATACAAATAAATTTGATATATTTTTTGAGATACTTTTTTTGACTTTTTTGTTCTCCAGTAATTCTCAGTTAAATTATAAGTCAGTATCCTATGGTTTGCTATTTTGGTGTTTTTTTTTTTCCTTATAACCATTGTTGCTTTCTGTGTTTTTCACAGCTGTTAAACCTAGCTTAAATATGGACTTTAAAGCCCGTGAACAGACGTGGCTGTCCCAATTAAAGGATGTTTTCAATGATGATCCCCATGTTTCTAATACTGGAGGCGGTAATGATGTACAAGAAACTATTAAGAAATTGAAAAATTTGCTACATAAGCGCACACGTATCTGGTGGAATTGCGCCTTTTTAAACAAATTTCTGGAGAGGGGTCTTATACCGAGAGGACTCAGAGTACAGGTGTTCCCGTCATTTGACGTTGATGATTGTATTTTTCGTGAAAAATGGGAGGACCATGCGAATACATGCTCAAGAGGATTCATGGGTTTGCTGGCCCAAATGAATCAAACATCTTTGGTGGATTTGGACAAGGGTATTGAGGATCTCCAGACTATTTTAAAGAGAGACTTATCCAATGAGGCACTTATTACATTAAATAAGGAATTAGATCTAGAGTTTTCCAAATGGGAAAAAAATATTTGTGATATTAAATCCAAAAAATTCCAACGGGATATCAAAGATCATCAAACAAATACAACATATCGTTGGAATCGTAAATATCATGCACATAGTGGATCCTCTCGTGCCCGATCAGCCTCCTCAGTCTCTATGGCATCAAGTGAAGAATCAGTCAGATCAAAAACATCTAATACTGGTCCGTACCATGAAAGAATGACAACTAGATATGGCAAGACACAAAATAAATATTATGACAAAAAAGGAAAATATGGATCTGAGGTAATTAATTTATCTCAACATATTCTATCTGATACACATCTTCAAGTATTGCATAAAGGGTTGACTTTTTCGCCTACTAATAATTTTGATCCATTTACAGCGACCAAAGACCTCTTCCTCTTTTCGAGGAAATTGATCATGAAAAAACTTATGACCAAAGATATCTTGCAACTTGATGCCGTGGAACGTGAGGCTTTGAGGGATCTTGAGGATCTCCTGCAGGAACAGAATCCTGCTAATACAGGTGGGTTTCCTCATCACCTTTGTCCTAAGTCCACAAAATTCCCCCCCTTGTCGCTGGTCCCCCCTGTAGACATTTTTACACGTCTGGTTTCACAGGATTTTGCTGAAATTTCTACAAGACGGCAATTTGAAATCTTACAGCCAAACAGAGACAAGCATTGTCTGAATTGGCTTCTTTTGATGACATAGTTATTAAACCAGCCGACAAGGGGGCGACGTGGTCTTATGGCCCACCGCCATGTATGAGCGGGAAGCCAGCAAACATCTTAGAGATATAAACACCTATCTCAAATTGGAAGGTAATCCTCTGAGCATTTTTCAAAGTGAATTAGAGGACATTGTAACTAATGCCTTTGAAAAAGGAATTATTCCTAAAAAGTTGGCAGATGGCCTTCTCATAAAAAATCCCAGAGTCCCTACATTGTATTTTATCCCTAAAATACGCAAAAATCCTATAGATCCCCCTGGACGTCCGATTGTCTCTGGCATAGGAGGGCTATGTGACCCTGTTTGTAAATTTATTGACTATTATCTAAAACCCTTAGTTGAGTCGCTGCCCTCTTATGCCAGAGACACTTCTGACATCCTCACTAGAATCAATGGGATACAATTGGAGTCTGATATGTGGCTTGTCACCGCTGACATTGAGACTCTCTACACGTGCATACGTCATGAGGATGGCCTGGAGGCGGTCCGCTTTTTCCTGGGGATGGCCAACGGGGATGGCCTGATGTGTGAATTTATCATGGAATTACTTTCTTTCATTCTCACCAAAATTTTTTTTTTTTTTTTTTTTTAAAAATTCTTTTTATTTACAGAAACGCGGCACTGCCATGGGGGCGGCCTGTGCGCCCTCTTTTGCCAGCCTTTTCCTAGGTTTCTGGGAGAGGCAGATTTTCGGCGGAGAGGGCGTGCAGGGCGCGGACCATGTGCAGTGCTGGCTTCGTTACATAGATGATTTATTTATAATTTGGCAAGGTTCAAAATCACAACTTCAAAAATTTATGCAGCAGTTGAACTGCAATAATTTCAATATTAAACTTTCTTACGTTGCTAGCAAAACTACAGTTGAGTTCCTGGATATCAAGATCCAGGTGGACCATAATTTGTTCTTACAAACTGATGTATATAGAAAGCCCACATCAACAAATTCATTATTACATGCTAAGTCTAGCCATCCGAGCAGCACTATCAGAGCCATCCCTGTTGGCCAATTCCTCAGGATGAGGCGGATCTGCTCCACAGAATCTAAATTCCAATTACAGGCTGTAGATTTACGCCAAAGATTTCAGGCAAGAGGATACTCGAACAGATGCATTAAGGCTGGATACGATAGAGCCAGAAAATGCGTTAGAGATGATTTGTTATGCCCCAAAATTAAAAATAACATCAAAGATGATAAAATTCGTTATATATCTACTTACAATGGTGAATGGTCGACCATGCGTAATTGCATTCAAAAACATTGGGATGTATTAAAAACAGATCCTATTCTTGCTAAATTTCTCCCTGATCGTCCACTCATGACGTCTAGGCGCAGTAGAAATCTTGGTGACATTTTGATGAGTAGCCATTATACCCCCACTCCAAATAGGATGACGAATCCCTTTGGTTCCTCAGGGCCCCCAAGTGGATGTTTCCCCTGTGGTAAGTGTATTGCCTGTGGTAATATCAGCCGTTCTTCCACTTTTGAGTCTGTGGATGGTCACAAAAGGTTTAATATCAAACGACATATTACATGCAATACTACCCAGGTTATCTACTATGCCACTTGCACATGTCCTAAAATTTATATTGGTCTGACATCTAGACGTCTTGGTACAAGAACGCGAGAACATGTTCGTGACATATTGGCAGCTAAAACTGAAACCGTTGTCTCACAACTGAAGACTCTGCCAAGGCATTTTTCACGTTTTCATAAATGTGACCCTAAAGATCTTAAGGTTCGTGGTATTGAACATGTGCAATGTGGCATTCGAGGTGGGAACATACACCGCTTGCTGGCGCAAAGGGAATGCAAGTGGATCTTTACCTTAGGAACAA